>ML179978.1:6401-29254 GCA_004369135.1 Dendrothele bispora CBS 962.96 | reverse complement strand
GTTTTTCATTGAACCCTTGTTCTTTTCACGAGATGTATCACAATATCTCTACATTTTTTGATTGACAGATGGATATCTGAAGTTTGAGTTGAATCCAAGTTTAAAATATAACGACACATGCACAGGATGAGAATTCTAAAATGAATGTTATCATCATCAGTAGAAATGCGAGTACAGGCCTTTAAACATATTTCTTTGGCCTCAGTTACTTCAACATTGTTTCTATATCACTGGAGTCTTATATTTGTTGTGTTCTCAATTGATATACAAACTGAGTCTGAGTCTTTGAATGGTACAAGTGATAATGGATCTCTGAATATTAACAAAAAGTCAGGTAAACACAGAGATCTAAGGAAATTGAAACACGCACACACACCTGCTCTTCAGCCTCTGTCTTTATTAGGCCAGAGCTGACAGAACACAAAGCTGCCACTCATCATGTCCCTTTGGGTTTGTGAATGCCTTGTTTGAGCAAGCTCATACTCGTTTCGTCCTCTCAAGCTTTGACTCAAGTTATGACGTCATTTTGCAAAGTGAAATCAGCAGGTGCTGCTGTTTTCACTTTGCAAAATGATGTCACTTTCTCGAGCTTCTTTGACACGTGATTTTATTCAGGCAGAGATTTAAAAACCTTGTGACCTTTGGTTCAAATTTCAGCACTTCTGTTGTCGCCTTCTTTCAACCAGTATTACAGCTATGCATGGGTATGTTTGTCAATTACAGCCTCTTCCCCTGTTTCCTTATAGGCTTATGTAGCTTCTAGGAGTCATTCACCAAGGAATACAAGCGGTAACTGCAACACCATCTCTGTCTTAACAACATTCACGCCCTGGGACCTGTCTAAAATTTGTCTTGTTTGACTCAGCATAGCTGGTCATCAAATGATAATGGCTCAACACATCATCTATACAGGTATGCCACATGTCTGTCTGTCTTCTTTTTCAACGATAGTTGTGGAGCTGACATCATGCATAGTTTTTCCTCTAGATCCAATGTGCTGTTCTCTGTGACCTGGAGTGCAACACCTCAACTTCAAAGTGCTGCCTCTTATACAGAGTTATTTGTGGGTAGCTCTGGTGCCTTTTATGGTATGTTTTGATTGCTGTAGAATTTGATGTTACTCAAAATGTGCATTTGAACAGGTGTAATATCAATGATTTCAATATGAGTTAGTACGTATATTATTCATTACTACTTTGTTCTTGTGTCTGACTCTACTTTCATTCAGGCAGAAGCGTATAGATGAGGCAGTGTAATTTTGGTCAATTCTTTTTGTAAAAATTATTGTCATGTAGTGTACTCAGCATGTATTTTATAACAGTTATTATACAGGGAATTGCCATTGCCATAGCTACATGTTTGACCAACTATTCATGAGTATCAGATGAGTATCCACAGCTCTCCATGGGAATCCATGGGCATCCACAGCTCTCCGTGGGAATCCATGGGCATCCACAGCTCTCCATGGGCATCCATGGGCATCCACAGCTCTCCGTGGGAATCCATGGGCATCCACAGCTCTCCATGGGAATCCATGGGAAATCCGTGGGCATCCATAGGAAACTGTAGGAGCTTAAGATTTGTAGACGATAAAATGCTTAAACTTCGGTATAACCACAACACACCAAAAGGACAATGTAATGACTCTAGAACGAATCAAACAAAACCCCAATCAATGTATAAGTGCTTCTTGACCAAGACCTAGTTCAGGCAGTTATGCGAGTGGTGCTTAAGTGTAGGAACCGTTTATAGATATTATAGAACAAAGGTAACTGCTTTCTAGAAGACGTCTAGTGTTTCTAGAACTGTCTCTACTTGAAGAATCACACTAAGTGCCAATGGTACTCTCACTTCGGGATCAAAAGGTATTGGATTGGTTTACTAAAGAGCTATTCCTCTGTACCTAACACACTTGGGTTAAGAGCAAGGCCTCTCACACTTTAGTATAGTGTCTAGAACGACAATGAAGGTGCAACAGCTCTGTACCTAACACACTTGGGTTAAGAGCAAACTGAATTCACTTCTTTTAAGTTTTACGTCCTAAATTACACACTTGGGCAACTAAGACGTTGTGACCAGAAAGTTCTAGAACTCTCAAGCCAACAAAAACAGTTCTAGAACCGATTAGGTCTCTAGAAAAGGCCAGCAAAGATAAATGACTTAAATCACTCGATAGAACGCTTAATATAAGCTACAAAAATGATGATAAATTTATAGAGTTATCTCGGACTCTCGGTGATCTTGGTGACAGAGGTCGCAGTCAGGTGCTTCTGTAAGAGTACGAGAAGTTCCTGCGAGCTGTCTGCCAATATCCCTTTGTCCTTCTAGAGCTATTGTACATGGTATTTATACTGTCCAAGAAATAAAAAGAAAGGAAAAATACAAAAACATATATCTAAGTGACATCTGGTCACCTATTGCTATTCTCGGGTAGTAACGGTATATTCTAGGTAATTCGTGCATTGTTCTAGTCCGCAATTTCCTAAGGTCTACTACTTGCTTGGGTATATTTGTTCTAGATACGTCGAGGTTTCTCCGTATCCGCTATCAGGCGGTGAGTTGAATCACCCCTTAATATCGACTCTAGATTAGTGGCGGCCTTGCAGCCTCTTACTAACCCTTCGTCTCGAGATCCTATTGGTTAATCGCAATATGACTCGACTCGCTAAAGTGCAGTGCACTACAACTGATATAGATATGGGCTGTGTGGCTGAGTATAGTAGATATCAATATATCAACAATAAGATCACTCTAAAAAAAATAAAGCAATCTCAAAGCCAATACACCAATGAATACTAAACTAATCCTCAATATGTAGTGTATGCGAGCGAGTCTGGGGTTCGGAGACAGAATCCTTTTGCAGCAAACACACAAAACAACAGTGAAGCAAAGTTTTAATCAAGTCTGGAGTTGAATATTCTAGTCACGACTCAATATATCAACAGATATCTAAGTCTAGACAAATACACAAAAGTATATGTGAGGTCTATACACTCAAGTGAAGGTAATGTGATTGATTCGGTTGTAGAAGTAAAGGTATCGAAGATGATAACCCCGCAATACAAGTCTGAATGGCTTTCAAGGCGAAACAGGGGCTTATACTACTTGAAATATATCTGAATGGCTTTCGAGGCGAAACAAATATATAACCAATGAAGAAAACACTTAATAAGTATCTTCCCGCAATATAATCTAATGGCTTTCGAGGCGAAAAGACTATATTACTTGCTGACCAGTGCGAATGGCTTTCGAGGCGAAACCACTGATTCAACCGACAGTTCAGAGTTAACCAATTTAACTTCTGAAAAGGCACAAAGTAATCACCAACGAAATTTATACTATTGAGCAGAGAAATTGAGTATATACAAAATCTCGTACTCTTCCGGAGCCGACTTTCTGGTTAAACAAACTTTAAAACAACAGAGGTATGCTTTTATGATACTGGAGATCTCCTCCTGAATCAGCTGTCCTAAGTGCGAGCAAGAACCGTACTACAGTCACTGGAGTACCTAGTTGTATCTACTGCCCTTTTATATGTACAGAGTAAAATGAAAAATAAAGAAACTATTTTATCTAGGAGATCTACAGTCCTCCTACTATATATGGTATGTAGAAATAAGCTTTCGTAATTTACGTGCGTGTCACAGTCCGTATATAGAAACCTTGTTACTTATTTCGTCTTTCTAAACTAATTCTTTCAAGTCTGTACTTGTTTATTTCAATCTAGATTTATTATCGTGCCTCCGTGTACTGGCCGACGAGTCATCTAGTTGACAAGTCCTGACTCGACTTTTTCTAATATCTGGACTCTCATTGGTTGAGAGTCATACTCTGTCAAATTCTGTCATACCGGAGCCCTAGGCGGGTCTACGGATAAATTTGTAGTATGCGCCCAACGTCGTCATACCCCTAATTCTAGTCATAGCGAGTCACCGGTCTATCGGACTCTTGTATCTTTTATCCTGATTAAATCAAATAAGTGGAACTAGTTTCTAGAAACGTTGCTCCGCCTCTCTGGATCTGTCCTCTGTAAGGCACGCGATCGTCGCAACCGATCATCGCTTTAGATTCTAATTAGATTTAGACTTTAGACTCGTCTTTAGTCTGGACTCGAAGATAATTTTAGTCTGGAGTTAATTCTATTCCCTTGGATCAGGACATAATTATATTTTATATTAGCCACAGTGGTGTCAGCCACTTCCCCTAGGTCTGGAGGACTCATTCTGTTTTACTTGGCAAGGTCCAAGCTGAAATGCTTAGCATAGACTTCTCATAACTAGATAAATCAATTAATCTACCATAGTCATGTAGTCACTTCTATCATCTCTGGATACGATTTTCCTTGTGGAACAAGTCTGGACTTAATATGTATTGACTTAATACAATTATTCCTCTTGACTATCAGTCCGGGACTCACTATAGTCCTCTATTTCCCTTATGACTAATACTATAGACCTTCAGGATTTAATAGTAAATCGCGAAAAATCTACGGTATTGATTTTCTAGCGTATTATCGCTCTATCAGCAGCATTCGTCATCTCGCAGCACTGACCGGTCCGTTAATATCTAGAAGTGTGGCGAGCACCACTACTCCCTGTCGGATGTCCCTATTTAGGTTCTAGAGCCTCATGCATACTTATCACGCAGTCTCATGATTTCTAGAACCCGGATATCTTGGTAGAATATTCAGATCTGGGTCGGAACGTGTCTCCGAGCGGATTGATAGGCTTTTCAGACCGTCGATCCTCTCCGTTAAGCGTCTATGTCACTTGCGCCACATCGGCTTACGACTGAGTCGGACTGACTTAGTCACAACGTTCCAGCGTTGTTCTAGAGCCGTCCCTTAGTATCTAGAGTCTACTGTTGACTCTGTCTTTGGTAGAGATTACTATTACTCTCTTGAATTGAATGCGCAATACTCTAGTCAACTTCCTAATACCTTCATCAGGGTACTAGTATTGAGATTCTATGTTCTACCTAGTTCACTCATCCTACAAGTCATAACAACTTGGTTCTAGAACCAGTACCGTAGTCATTTTACTTGATTCAAAGGTTCTAGGATTTGGGTGGAGTTCATATCTCAATCGTAGACTTTCTAGAAGTCACTGACCATACTCCTAGACAACAAGGATATTGCTATCATCCTTTGACTATTAGTTTGAGACTCACTATAGTCCTCCTTTGCCCTATGATTACTTCTAGAACCTTTAATAGGTTTCTAGAACTATACTAATTAACGTAAAAACGCAAAAATGCACGTTTAAACGCATTCAAAGTGCGTTAATGACATCCCACAGTATCCATGGCATCCATGGTTCCCATGGTTCTCATGTAGTCCATGTAATCCACGTAGACCTATGGAGTCTTTCAGCATCTGTTGGAATATGGTGGACTCTGTCAGGGATCCTAGGATAGGGGGGGGGGTATTTCCTGATGAAGATCTAATGACCCATATTTTTTTCACTTATGCTTGCTTCCTCTTTCCTCCCTCTTGGATACCTGTTTCCCGTTCCCTGTTCCCTGTTTTCTTACCACTGCAATCTGTTTTCTGGCTACCTATCTTAGTCCTATATATGCCCCTCCTCCATCTAAACAAATCAAGTTTTTTTTTTTTGGAACACTTCCTACAACTACAAAGTACAACAAAAAAACAGAATGCTCAATTGTACATTATACTATTACTATTTACCATTTTGTTTGGTTGTCATGAATCTGAAAAAATGTTTTTGTTTTGTTTTGGGCCCGTTACCCCTCCTCGCTGATTTATTAACTCCTGTCCTGTCTGTCTGGGGGAATGATTGAAGTTCCAGAAAAAGAAGAATGTTTATAGTGAATCAGCTTTACAGGTTAAATTGTCAAACAGTTCTAGGGTTCTAGGGTTTCTTGATTCCTTTTCTTGGTTTTCGAGGTAGTCTTTGTTCTTGGTGTCTTTTCATATGGTTTGTGTTATTGGAATAATTGGAACAAGATAAACTCATCATTTATGCCAATGATTAGTGTCAGAGAGATGTTTAAAAAACAAAGCATCAAATATCACCTCAGAATGGACAAAATGGCACAAAACAACCTTTTATGCACCTTCTTTACTAGATTAACTGTTATTGACAATTTGACATGTGGTAAATTGCTACCCCTGACTTCAAGCCTTCTCTTCTAGATGGCTCGAACAGATTTTCCTGGAAAAAAATCATTCATTGACTTAGAAAGAGTGGATTCTCAAAAAATGCCTATCATAGAAGCAGCTCTTTCACATGGGTCTCAGTTTGGATATCAATCAGAAATTATTGATAGATTGATTTAGAATCTACAGCTAGTCTGAGGGAAAAATATGAAGTGGGCTATGAGATATGGTCCAAAGATTAAATATAGGGGACCTTGACTTTTTGGTGACTCTGAGTATGTATATACTTGATAGATTCATATTTTAAATCTTAGTGCCACACCGCGGCGTCCCTGACTCCGACTTCGCACCAAAGTGAGATTCACACCGAAAGCAGAAAAAGTTCCTCCCAGAGAAATCAGTGACTTTCAATATATTGAAATTAGTGATACTGTGTATGATACAGTAAATATGTTTTTTTTTTTGCAATTCAACGAGGTTGAGACTCAGAATGAAAAGTCATAATTCATAATAAAATGCGCTTGAGTTGGAACAATTTTTTATAACAGGAAAGACGAGAACAATACTGATTTATGTATAATTGATGTCTTTTTCAATACAGATTGTATCAAGTCAAATCTCGGCTTCAATGAATTGATATCTGAAAAGACAATTGTCAGCTTAGCTGAAGTATCATGACTGAATTGAAAACTGTATTTCCATTGAGGTGATCATTGTCTTTTCAGATGTCATTTCACTGATGTTGAGTTCTGAGTTGATACACTCTGTATCAGGACAATTGTAACACTGGGTGCAAAAACCCATATTTCTCAGGGAATTACAGTGAAAATACAGAAGAAATATGAATTGGATACATGTCTGTATTACCACTGGAAATACACAAAGAAATACAATTTCAATACAGTGATATTACAGGGTCAACAACCTGTAGTGCTGGAAATACAGTATGAACATAACTCTATATTTTTCTTGTAATATCAGTAGAAATATGGACATGTAGCTAATTCATATTTTTCCTGTTATGTCTCTGTAATTCCTGGGAATATACATGTTTTTGTACCCAGTGTAATGCATACGGAATTTACATAAATCATCTTCACTCACAATTTCCATGATATGATTCAGCCATTGTTTCCACTGGAGTGTAATCCATTGTGATTCAGAACTTTTCAATCTGAGTCTCAAATTGATTGAATTGCAAGAAATCCTTTGCTATATCATACATGATGTTACTGATTTTGATACAGAAGCAAACCCCTTAGTGAAACAATATGAAGAAATCAACATATATCAGACCATTATTGATGGATTTAAGCAAACCTTTTTTTGTAGGAAGTTGCATTTGATGCCCTGAACATGTCCAAATATCCTCAAAAATTTTTATAGAGGTTTACATGCATAATGCTCAAATGTTCTTGAACTGAACTAGTGTTGCAACGGGGCAGCTCAGAGCCGCGGCTTGAGCCTAGCCAAGCCTAAAAATTACTAGCCGCTACATGTGATCGGCTCACTGGCTCAAGATTACCGGCGCAGCTCGTGGCTAGGCTTCAAAGCCGCTTCAGCTGGCTCAAGCCGGAGCTAATAATAATTGAATAGGGATCAGTAATTTCCCAGTGACATAACATCACACCACGTCTCATCTGTGTGACTGTGTCTTGCCAAAACCTTCTTAGCAACTTCTATGGTTCCCAGCCTATTTAAAGCTGGCCCAAATCACTGTTTTTTATTATTTCAATATAATTTCATTCATGTTCACACTACGCTCAATCGTATTTAAGACTAGAAAAACTGGGAAATCAAGCATTGCAAAATTGAGGGAAATACCGGCTCAAGCCGTGGCTTGAGCTTAGCCAGCTGTGCAAAGAGCCGAGCCACATGATTAAATCGGCTTAGTGAGCTGATTTAAGCCTTAGCTGACTCAAAGCCGAGCTGAGCTGAGCCGCGCCTAGCCATTGCAACACTAAACTGCACCAAAAACCCCAAAAACCCCTTAGCGAAATATAGTGTTAAACATAACATCACACAAGTTCAGATGAATTTAATGTACTGTACCATACTCTACCACATATAAAAGATCCATTCAGCACATTTCAGGTTCAGAAACAGCTTGGTTTTTGTCTATCTCACCCAGAAATACATTTCTCTAACATTCTGATGTATTTGACACATCTCACCAAACAACACTTATTTTGTAGGATGTTTTGATGGAAAGATATTGTTACATTACTTTATGCATTAAATAAATGCTGTAGAAAAAAAATTGTGGCTAAGATTCTGCACTGAGTGTCTGAAAAAGCAAATGTTTTGCTTATGGGTCATTTTTCGCTATAAGGGGTTTGCTTCTGTATATCTTAAATCACCGAAACATTTTATTGAGAGGAATTTTTTTCCATTTCCGGTGTGACTGCAAGGCCGGAGGTCTCATCCTTGCAATTGCTAAACTTGAGCCCAGAGTCACTGCCAACATTGCATAAAAATGAATTGTTACCCAGTATTCACTAGTACCCATTTCATGTCTCTTATAAACGTGCAACCAAAGATTCTACTGCAAAAAATTGCAGCAATTTGTGCAGTAAGTAATTGAACTGAGATAGGATACTCAAAACAATAGTCAGAGTGTCAGTCACAAGCTCTTCATCTGATTCAGTGAGACAAAAAAAATTATCCAGAAAACACTAGAGCTGTGGAGGTAACTTTCCAAATAAGCACCAGTGTGTGAAAAAAACTGCAGAGGGAAGTCGTGGCAGAAACCACTCGAGGAACGAGTCCCTTCTCCTATTCAGTAGGAGTCGGGGACTCCCGATGAGATGTGAAAAAAAATTCTTGAAAGGCAAATGGAAATGGACGGATCATCCAAGACCGTGGAACTACTAAAAGCAAACGGGAATGGACGGATCAAACTTTCGAGGACAGTCCCTCCTCCTCCTTCGTCGGAGTCGGGGATTACAAAATTCTCCAGCATGATTGGTAATATATTCAAATCAATATTCAAGTTTACTGAGTAGTGTAGCTATGTTACACCTAAGTTCATAAGTACAAAATAGCAAGCCGAAGATAATCTGCTTTCATACAGTTATGCGCTGAATTGTAGCTCCTGGATATATAGGTAAAGTATCGATTGACCATTGATTAGTCTGAGGTCAATATGGATCTACGCTAACCATACATCTCTGCTTGTCGTACTTTAAGTGTTGCTTCATCAAACATTGAAAAAATATCAGTCTCCCATCCCTTTGTCCGATACTCGTGCCAAAGTTCCTGAAACTGTTGTGCTTGTTTCCACATCCTTTTGCGGCTACTCATTGAGAATGACTCAATCCCTATGTCTACATTGAGGTAAATAGGAATGAAAACATGGTAGGGGAATGCTTGATCATTAAAACCCGACTTGGATGAGCTGTCCATAGGAGCATAATCAATGGCGTAAGGAGAAGCAAGCCATTTGTACGCAATTTCTTCTGCATACTCTACTTCTCCTTGGACTGTTGCAACTGGTAATATCCACCTGTAATTTCAAGTTTCACTTTCAGCCAATGATCAGAGAGCATTCATGTTCGAGTCCACTCTCACCGTAGTGATCCGTGTCGACTCAGTACCGCTTGTCTGAGGACAGCATTCAATGTACCTGCATTTGTTAAGAGGTTTCGCATGCTTCTGCATGTGCTTGACAGGTTCATTAGATCCGCTAGGTGAACATAAGAGAATATTTCGAGGAGTAGATCATTAGGCAAGTTGTGCATGTGAGTCAAAGCACAGGATTCATTGAAGATTGTGAAAAGAGGAGTCAGGACAGCTGGAGGAGAAGGCCATCTGTGGGGTGGCAATTAGTTTTTTTGTGATAGAGTCCCTCGAGACTAATATGGCTTACAGGTCAGGCGGCATGCATATCCAAGCATTGAAATCCCGAATGAGATATGGAACAAGCTCTTTTCCGCGTAATCCTTGAGAGATCGCATCACTAGTCCACCGAGAACCTTTTCGAGTCGAATAAAATTCATCTTGATATCCGATTGGTCCTTTTTCGATATCATCGTAGTCTATGCATGGGAGATAACCTGCAACTCGGTCCTCCTCCCAATTGTATTCAACTTTTACAACAAAAGACGTGGATGAGCATTTCCTTGTACACTCGATGGATAGGTGACATACCACGACCGATTGAACGAGAGTTGGCAATTTCATATAACTCCCCAGCAAAGTCCATGTCGGCTGGATCTTGAGGAAAGGCGACCGATCGAGGAGGAAGAGACGCGCGATCGATCCAAGCCTCCAAATAACGGTAGGGACCCTCAAGTGCGAAAAAATTTGTACTCCCCTCATAGGAGGTACACCCAGTATTCTCCGTTATTTCTCCTACGTCCGAGTTCTCCAATGGAGGAAGAATTGTTTTGAAACCTCCATATCCGTTTGTAGTTCTCACCCTTCGCAATTCTACACCGCGCCCTCCTGCCGCACGGCGAAGATGTTGGTCCCAATACATAGCATTGCAGTCCCCGAATTGGCCAAAATATCCAATAGCAATAGCGGTGTCGTAAAAATCTCGAGGATCAAAACCATCAGGCCGCCATTCGCCATAACCAAAACCGTCTGCTCTGCTGCAAAGGTCTAAAGCATCCTTGAGGATGATTAGCAGTTGATCGACGGTGACATTTTGGTCATGGGGGAACATGGAGATGATCTCTTCTGCCATCTTTTCTGCCGTAGATTCGACATCAAAGGTCAGAACTGTTGGTCCACCACGCGGACGAATGCCGGTGAAAATGCATAGTTCGTCCCATCCTCCCATTTCATACGAGTTGGTGATTTTGGTAGTTGAGGAATGACCCGGAGGAAGAGACAATGTTTAAAGGTGTAAAACGATAAGGGAAAGGGAGGATGTGTGTGTATGTGAAAGAAAAGGGAGGTTGAGTGTTTGTGTTAAGGTTGGTTTAAGGTCGTCATGCCACGTATCCCCTGCCAACTCACCAAATGATCATCATTAGAGACCTTGCGCAGACCCAACCGTTGCGCAGATTTGGCTGGATACGACGTCATTTTTCAATTCAATCTGCGCAACGGTTGGTGACGGTTGGTGACGGTTGGCAGCTGCACAAGGTCTCTATTAATACGTCATTCCTGAATTAGTTCAACAATTCGAACACGTCACCGGATAAACTTATGCTTCAAATTTAAGCCAAGCTTGAAAGGCCGAGCCTCAGTACTCAGTACTCAGTGTTCGAGGTTGCAACCGTACTGTGTAAAAAGCTGTGCTGATTAGTATCCGTGTACCAGGGCATCATCATTTGGCTACCCAACTCCGGTGGGCAGCAATCGGCCATTTTGGATAGATTGCTGAAGAAAGGATTCATATGAATGTATGTTTAAGTCCAAGGGGATAAAGCATTTATCCCAACTCATGGAAAAGGGTGAGATTCTGAGGTATGACCAACCTGATGATTCAATAGTTACATGGTTGACCAAAACGACCACATCTGAACCGTGCAACGGGCTCAATCAACAAGAGCAGATATACCCAGCCGCTTTGGCCTAAGGCTATTCTCCCTTCATCACCTACTAACGAAGTTGATGCTTCATATCAGGCCCTTCAATTTCAGCTGACTAACCAGTCTCTCCATACCCCAGTGCGTGCTCAATTTTTATGTTACAACCGCTTTTCTGCTTTCATCTTTGGGCAGATGTTCGCTGCATCCCCACTAGGCTTACTTGCTCATAGTCTTCTCGTTCTACATTGCTCAGTCGCATGTGTTTCAGCTCATTTGTACACGCTCTCAGAGTTTCTCTCTCTCTTTCAATTTTTTCCCCTTTTGCTGTACTGTACCGCCAGCTCTATTTCGAAACCCCTTTCCTTTTCATTTATTCTTGTGGTCCAGGGGCTCAAACACATCTTTGCACCCTTTCCATTTTTGTTGAACTACATAGTACAGAATTGAAATTTTTGCTCAAGTGCCCAATAGATGATTAGTTATACTTGATTTATCTGGATGCACGTATCTATATGTAATCTGAATATAACGTTTTTCATCAATTGTAACATTATATGTACATTAAGAAACGCTAGAGTACTTTATAAGTCGCCATAAGGTGTGGCAATAAGCGCAAAATCATCCATCAAAATTCTTTGTTTTGTTTTCGTGAATAGAGAGTTTGCGCAAAGCCAACTGTTGGCTCCGCAATTCAGTTTTCAATTCAAATGTCACATGAACATGCCGGCATTTAATTCAGTAGAGCCAACGGTTGGCGTTTGCGCAAACTCTAGATCTCTATTATGAGGGGTCTATAGAATTCTCAATAATTTCACTAACCCACTAACAGCCACAATGATCAAAAATGCGTGGTCATCTGATTGCCACAGATACTATGTGTGTAGCATGGGCGTGGTCTAGTCCTGCTCTAGAGATTGTTACCCTTCCTTCATTCTATTCCTGACACTGTCTTGAGTCCTAGGTATCTGCTACTTTTGGGGCTACCAATACACATACCTGTAAAACCCAAACCCTTTTTCCGGGTATAGGTTTTTACACGAGTACAATCAGTCGTAGATGGGTTACGGGTTACCTGTGCATCTATGGGTTTTGAACAATTTTGCTAGTTTTGGACCACTGTCAGGCTTGCACTCTACAGTCTATGTGACAGACTAAAACGTTAATTTTGATACCTACCTTACTAAATCAGCTATCTGGATACTGAAAAATATGATTTCAGAGCTCTCTGGAAGGCTTTAGGATTGCGCACGGGTATTATGCATGGGTACGAGTTTACTCGGGTTTGAAATTATTGACCTGTTGCCATACCCATCATGCCCATACCCGCAGACCATGGAAACCCGCCGTACCCGTACTGATCTCTACTGCCATCACGGAATGTTCACAACAAAGAACCTGAAATCCCGCTTTCCGAACCTGGCAATCAGTACTTAGTATTGGACTCATGCTGTGGCAATATATTCAAGATCTACTCCTCCTCTGCCTTTTGCCTAGTATCCGGGTAACTGTTTCACTGAAGGCTTCGATTGCTACACGTTTGTCTTTACAAATCAAGAAACATCAAGTCATCAGACTGCTGAGCTGTACTATGTTGTGCTGGTAAATTAGTATGTAAATCATGATCGCTGAAACCCTTCAGAAAACCTATAAAAAGGACACGGTTTTGGGATTTTTTCTTCAGGCTGGCCCTCTTCCCTGAGCTTCTCGACTTTCACTCACCACTACATCGTATGTGATTCCTTTATGATTCTTGTTCCATAACTGTTCACTGAAAAAGTTATCTCTCTTGTTTTCTATAAGACTATTTTTGGCTGGTCCAACTTACATCCTTGCGTTCGAAGATCAAAATGCAGTTCCTGAAGCTCTACAGCCTAGTGGCTTTTTTCCTTACTACAACTGGAGTTCTGGCTGCCCCAACCACCTCTACTGTATCATGCAAAAACTTCGATTTCCGTGAAAGTGGTGGACAATCTCTCTGTTCTCCAGAAGCAGCATACAAGTGGGATGGTGAATCCACCACTGTTGAGCAAGGGCACGATACCTCTAGTACTTGCGGTAAGTTTTATGTCGTATCGTGTCGTCTGGTTACACCCTCTTCTTACTTACCGATTGACTAGACCACGTCCTTGAGATCAGTGTCGCCGCTCAAGTCATTAAAACTAGGTTCTGCCCTGGAATGGATAACTCCAAGACTCTCACAGACGAGGAAAAGACAGCTAGCTTGGAGAAGCTGAAGAAAATTATTAATGCTGGGGCTCCACCTCAACAAAGAAATACATTCTTCTTTACTACAGCAGCTGAAGCAGTTGTGAGTCCCACGTTCAACGTTCATCATTTACCACTAACTTCTCCCCTTGCCTTTGACTTCAATCCTTCAGAAAGGGCGAGCTGTCGAGAAATGGGTTAATAGTAAAGGCGCATTCAAAGCAGCAATGTTTGTTAACCTCGAGAAAACGTCTCCAAACCTCAAGGCTTCGTATTCTCCACAGAAACTGATTGCTGTTGGGGACTATCTCTCCGGCAAGACAAAGGCGAACAGCGTCAAAGTTAGCAATCTTATTGATAATGCTCTGGCTGCTGAAGCTGTAAGTAAAAGTATTCATGTTATATAGCCTAAAATTTATGTCATCGAACAGAAAAAGGGCAAGTTCACTTTGGAAACTGGTAAATCGACAAAAGTCACTTGGGGCGAGTTTTTGGAATGGTATGAGGAGGTAGTCACGGCAGCTGAAGCAGATATGAAAGCAGCGACGCAAACCTCAAATTCTGGTCAAGAATCAAGATAGGTCTTGATTATGTATAGCTTATCCTAGATAGGGAAATGATAGTGGCTCGACTTATGATAGCAGTTATCAACCTTTATCAAACTAGTTTGAATCTTCAAGTTTGTATGTAGACAAGTATCTAATTCAAATCCAGTTACTTTCAAGCCTGAAAGCTTGCAGGTGTGGACTTGTGGAACTACAATTTGATTTCAATCGTACCCATATTACTGAGGCTGTGCCTTTGACGTTTGCAGGATTAGTGGGTTTTGAATGATGGTGGTTGGAATGGTGGTAGGCTCGGTTCCATTCATCTCCCACAGGTGTCCATAGTTCCACATTCCAGACCAAGATCCTCGTTTCCTGCTACTAATACATTCTTGACTCAGACTAGCCTTGGACCGATCAAAATACTATTGAAAGTCATTAATCCATATTGCTGACCAAAACAAGTATGAGTTACTCTACCTCATGTTATTGTGATTGCAGTTCCTGGAGAAATTTTTTGCCTTCGGCACAGGGCTCAAAGGTGTGACAGTGGTATTAATATTTCTGCGCAATGTATGTATCCTGTGGTCAAGTGAACAAATTTATTTTCTGAAACTTGGATAATAATGACAGTTATTTTTTTTAACTCCTTGTTTATTCGCCTTTGTGCTGATGCATATACTAGTGACTATACTTCTACTTGTAGTACTACTCGTAATAATACTTTCTAATTTAAATCTTCATCAAGCATTGAGCCAATGGGCTCCGAGTCCAGGCACCATGTTTCTGGTTTGGACCATTACCAAGATCAGAGTGAGAATGAAAAAGCTGAGGGTTGGTGTATATAAAAGTAATTCTAGGAGTCATTATTTGAGGACGGATGTGAGAAGGAAAGGGAATTGAAACTGAGAATTAGAATGTGAGGAATTGTTGTGTGTATGATCAGGAAGATTGTAAGGAATAGGAAGGCGAGAGAGTTAAAAATTATGGGGATATGTATGGTAATTTTGTTCGCTTTTGTTTCATCCTCTTTCGTTTTCCTCTTCTTCTGGCAGTTCCGGGAAGTGACCATATATGTGTACGAATCGTTCCGTTTCCTCGACATAGTTGAAGAGGTACCACAGCGTCTTCCTTGTTCTTAGTAGCTTCCCAAACTCGAGCATGTTTCTGCTTATTTTTTCTCGCAACCGCGCCCGGGCCTCCTTGTGTGCTAGATAATGCATTATTTCATATACTACTCTGTAACCCAAGCCCACAAATCAGCAATTACGGTTGGTCATGAACATCACAAATGTTATATACATATACAGATAAACATTTCCCAAACACTCTTAGAACATTCAGAAAGCCAGAGTAATTCCATAGCTTCATCTAACCAATACGTACCAAAACTTTCATCCAAGTGTTGGGTCAGATGTGCAGTTTCCAGGCATATGCACTGCAATCATTCAATTATCTTGCTGAATATGGGCCATCATTATAGATGGACTCAACAATAAATAACACACTAAATTGGTTTAAACCAAGTATTCAATGTTTGTGTTTGTTCATGAATTTTGTGTTGGAACTTTTACTTGAATGTATATAAGTAGAGAAGACCACTGATGGGAGTATCAACTCACTAGGACTTCTTAATAGGGCATAGTTAGTGCCTCACTTTGTACTTCTACTTGCCAGATAAGTATACTTGATATACTCGATCTGGTCTTGAGATTTCCTGCCAGTAGATTTGCAGACTAAAATCTGGAGGTCCATATTGGAATAACAACACACACTGGGAGAGGAGGAGGGAGAGCGGGGAGTAGTAGGAGTCCTTCTCCTGGTGCTAACGCGACTAGAAACGGAGGAGGAGTAGGAGGAGGGAGTTTACTCTTGAGCGGTGGTACCGGAGGAACGTCGACTTCTTCAACCACCAACACTCGACCGACACCCAAAATATCAACTTCCACACTCGTCTCTCCTACGAACACGACTTCGAGCTCTCCTGATACGGCTTTACCTCCTCCTTCATTGCTACCCCTGATTTCAAGCCTTCTCTTTTAGATGGCTTGAACAGACTTTCCTGGAAAAAAATCATTCATTGACTTAGAAAGAACGGTGGATTCTCGATAAATGCCTATCATAAGTAGAAGCAGCTCACTCACATGGGTCTCAGTTTGGATATCACACACTCAGAAATGATCAATAGATTGACTCAGAATCTGCAGTTTGTCTGAGGGAAAGTTATGAAGTGGGCTATGTTGGGGCTATGAGATATAGTCCAAAGTTTAGATATAGGGGACCTTTACTTTTTGGTGACTCTGAGTATGTATGTAATATATTTTAAATTATGAAATTCTCTGATTTGTAGCCCCTGGATATATAGGTAAAGTATCGATTGACCATTGATTAGTCTGAGGTCAATATGGATCTACACTAACCATACATCTCTGCTTGTCGTATTTCAAGTGTCGCTTCATCAAACATTGAAAAAATATCAGTCTCCCATCCCTTTGTCCGATACTCATGCCAAAGTTCCTGAAACTGTTGTGCTTGTTTCCACATCCTTTTGCGGCTACTCATCGAGAACGACTCAATCGCTGTGTCTACATTGAGGTAAATAGGAATGAAAACATGGTAGGGGAATGCGGGATCACTAAAAGCCGACTTGGATGAGCTGTTCATAGTTGAGATATGAGCATAAGCAATGGCATAAGGAGAAGCAAGCCATTTGTGTGCGATCTCTTCTGCATACTCTACTTCTCCTTGGACTGTTGCAACCGGTAATATCCACCTGTAATTTCAAGTTTCACTTTCAGCCAATGATCAAAGAGCATTCATGTTCGAGTCCACTCTCACCGTAGTGATCCGTGTCGACTCAGTACCGCTTGTCTGAGGATAGCATTCAATGTACCTGCATTTGTTAAGAGGTTTCGCATGCTTCTGCATGTGCTTGACAGGTTCATTAGATCCGCTAGGTGAACATAAGAGAATATTTCGAGGAGTAGATCATTAGGCAAGTTGTGCATGTGAGTCAAAGCACAGGATTCATTGAAGATTGTGAAAAGAGGAGTCAGGACAGCTGGAGGAGAAGGCCATCTGTGGGGTGGCAATTAGTTTTTTGTGATAGAGTCCCTCGTAATATGGCTTACAGGTCAGGCGGCATGCATATCCAAGCATTGAAATCCCGAATGAGATATGGAACAAGCTCTTTTCCGCGTAATCCTTGAGAGATCGCATCACTAGTCCACCGAGAACCTTTTCGAGTGGAATAAAATTCATCTTGATATCCGATTGGTCCTTTTTCGATATCATCGTAGTCTATGCATGGGAGATAACCTGCAACTCGGTCCTCCTCCCAATCGTATTCAACTTTTACAACAAAAGACATGGATGAGCATTTCCTTGGACACTCGATCAATGGATGACATACCACGACCGATTGAACGAGAATTGACAATTTCATATAACTCCCCAGCAAAGTCCATGTTGACTGGATCTTGAGGAAAGGCAACCGACCGAGGAGGAAGAGATGCGCGATCGATCCAAGCCTCCAAATAACGGTAGGGACCCTCAAGCGCAAAAAAATTTGTACTCCCACGATAGGAGGTACACACAGTATTCTCCGTTATTTCTCCTACGTCCGAGTTCTCCAAAGGAGAAACAACTATCCGGAAACCTCCATATCCGTTTGGAATTCTTACCCTTCGCAATTCTACGCCGCGCCCTCCTGCCGCACGGCGAAGATCTTGGTCCCAATACATAGCATTGCAGTCCCCGAATTGGCCAAAATATCCAATAGCAATAGCTGTGTCGTAAAAATCTCGAGGATTAAAACCATCAGGCCGCCAGTCATCGCGACCAAAACCATCTGTTCTGCTGCAAAGGTCTAAAGCATCCTTGAGGATGATCAACAGTTGATCGACGGTGACATTTTGGCTATGGGGAGACATGAAGATGATCTCTTCTGCCATCTTCGCTGCTGTAGATTCGACATCAAAGGTCAAAACTTTTGGTCCACCACACGGACGAATCCCGGTGAAAACACATAGTTCGTCCCATCCCCCTGGC
Source organism: Dendrothele bispora CBS 962.96 (assembly GCA_004369135.1). Lineage (NCBI taxonomy): Eukaryota > Fungi > Basidiomycota > Agaricomycetes > Agaricales > Dendrothele > Dendrothele bispora. Next base: position 10,850 of record ML179978.1, on the reverse strand, counting down.
ATTCTGTACGAGTTGGTGAACTTGGTAGTTGAGTACTAATAACCTGGAGGAAGAGACAATTTTTATTTTTAGAGGTGTCAACAGATAAGGGAAAGGGAGGATAGGTGTATGTGGAAGAAAAGGGAGGTTGAGTGTTTGTGCTAAGGCTGGTTTAAGGTCGTGCCACGTATCCTCTGCCAGCTCACTAAATGGTCATCATTGATACGAGTACGGGTTACACAGTACGTATACAGTTGCAGCCTCGCTCGGCATTTCAAGCTTGGCTTGAAGATAAGGTATTCGGTGACATGCTTGAATCGTTGAACTGATCCGGGAATGACGATATCTGTGTAGGACATCATCATCTAGCGGTTGCAGCAGTCGCATCGGTCATTTCGGATGAATTGCTGAAGAAAGCATTGTATGTTTGAGCCCAAGGGGATTGGTACAAATACCAACTCTTGAATGGCCTCGAATTCCTACTTGGTTCTTGGGGCCAAGCTGGCGGGGAGGTAGATTCGACACCTACATAATGGAATTAATATAATTGATGAGGCATCACGCAAGGAGGAAAGGATGAAAATCTGAGGTATGATCAACCAGATAGTGTCATGAGGATAATGGATACAGAACTGCAATCTGCAACCTTTTCTGAATGCATGTATCTGTGTGTAATCTGAATATAACATTTTTCATCAATTGTAACATTATATGTGCATTATGTTGGAAACATTAGAGTAGAGTAGTGGTTTCCAACGTAAAGTCAACTCGGCGCCCAAATTTCGGAGCCCCAGCGGCTTTTGATTCCTCGTCAGAGACAGAGGCAGAGGCATGGCATAAGACGCACGGATGGCGGCCACCCGAACCTAGTAGACCCAGTGTGAGAAAAGGTTGCCAAAAAAAGTTTTCAAGTTGGAAGACCCACTAACAAAAGAAGGTCATAGGAGGTTATCTGGTCCATTTGGATTGGGTTAACTTTATGGTGGAGCCCACTACTCTAACGTTAGGTTTCCAACACATTGAGGAACAGCTATTTATGGGTCATCATAAGGTGCAATAAGTGCCAACTAATCCATCGGAATTCTTGATAATGTATGAGTGGGCGGTAGAATTCTCAATATATTGATTTTTCAATAGCCCATTAACAGCCACAATCATGAACAACGCTTGATCAATCATCATTCCTTTAGGCTGTTTTTCTAATGGCCGCAGACACCATGATTATAGCACGCGCGCCGTCCAGTCCTGCTCTAGAGGTGGTTACCCTTCTTTTGTTCCATTCCTGACACTACCATGAGGAACACGCGGCTACTTTTAGGGCTACTGGTACACGTACTCGTCAACCCAAAGCTTTTTTGCGGGTACAGGTTTTCCATGAGTACAATCAGCGGTAGATAGGTTATGGGGTTACTTGTTTATTAATTTTTGAACAATTTTGCAAGTAGTTTTAAGTTTTGGACCACTGCCAGGCTTGCACCCACAGTGTATGTTTGGTCTATGTGAGAAACTAAAACATTAATTTAATACCTACCTTACCAATTCAGCTATCCAAATATGTTCTCAGGGATCTCTGGAAGGCTTTAGGATTGCACAGGGTATTGACTCTATGCATGGGTACGGCTTTGCCCAGGTTTGGAACTATGGACCTGTAACCATACTCATCATACCCATACAAGCAAACCGTGAAAACCCGCCGTACCCGTACTGATCTATACTGTCATCACGTTAACAACAAATCCACTTTCCGAACCCGGCGCTCAATACTTAGTATACTCAAGATCTATTCCTCCTCCGCCCTTAGCTTTGGACCTGAATAACCGCTTCACTGAAGAGTTTGATTGCTACGTGTTTGTCTGTACAAATCAAAAAACATCGTCAGAATGCTGAGCTGTATTATGTTGTGTTCGTAAATTAGTATGTATTTGCTGAATCCCGCCAGAAAACCTATAAAAAGGACACGGTTTTGGGATTTTTCCTTCAGGCTGGCCCTCTTCCCTTAGCATTGCCATTCACTCACCACTACATTGTATGTGATTCATTTACAATTTTTGTTCCTCAACAGTCCACTGAAGAATTTATCTCTCTTACTCTCTATAAGATAAATTTTGGCTGGTCCAACTTGCATCCTTGCATTCAAAAATCAAAATGCAGTTCCTGAAACTCTACAACCTTTTAGCATTTTTCTGCACTACAACTGGAGTTCTGGCTGCCCCAACCAGCCCTGCTGTATCATGCGCACGCTTCGACTTCCGTGCAGACGGTGGACGAACTCTCTGTTCTCAAGAGGCAGCATACAAGTGGGATGGTGAATCTACCACTGTTACGCAAGGGTACGATACCTCTGGTAGTAGTTGCGGTAAGTTTTATGTCGTGCCGTGTCGTATCATTTCGTTACACTCTCTTACTTACTGATTTGTCAGACCACGTCCTTGAGATCAGTGTCGCCCGCGAAGTCATTAAAACCAGGTTCTGCCCCGGAATGGATGGTTCCAAGACTCTCACAAACCAAGAAAAGATAGCTAGCTTGAAGAAACTGAGGCAAATTATCAATGCTGGGGCTCTACCTCAACAAAGAAATACATTTTTTATTACTACAGCACCTGAGCAAGTTGTGAGTCTCACATTCAACGTTCATTGTTTACAACTGACTTCTCCCCTTGCCTTTGACTTCAAATCTCACAGAAAGGACGAGCTGTCGAGACATGGCTTGATAGTATAGTATTCAAAGCAACAATGTTTGTTAACTCTGAGAAAACGTCCAAAAGGCTCAAGGCTTTATATTCACCACAAAAACTAATTGCTGTCGGAGACTATCTCTCGAAGACAGAAGCAAACAGCCTCAAAGTTGCCAATCTTATTGATAATGCTCTGGCTGCTGAGGCTGTGAGTGAAAATATTCATGTCACATACAGGCTAAAATTTATGTTATCGAACGGAAAAAGTGCAAGTTCTCTTTGGCAGCTGGTAAATCGACAAAAGACACTTGGGGCGCGTTTTTGGAATGGTATAAGGAAGTAGTCACGGCAGCTGAAGCAGATATGAACGCAGCGGCACAAGCCTCAAATTCTGGTCAAAAATAGATCTATGATCATGTACAGTTGATGTACAGCTTATCCTAAATAGGGAAACGAAGGGCTTGACTTTATGATAGCATTTATCAACCTTTATTAAACTCCTTTGAATCTTCAAATTTGCATGTAGACAAGTATTTTTCAAACCTGAAAGCTTGCAGGTGTGGACTTGTGGACCTGACCATTTGATATCAACCATACCCATAATATTGGGACCGTGCCCACGGTGCCTTTGACATTTACGGTTTTGAACGATGGTGGTTGGAATGCTGGTAGGCTCGACAGAGGCAGAGGCATGGCATAAGACCCACGGATGGCAGCCACCCGGACCCAGACACAGTGTGAAAAAAGGTTGCCAAAAAGAGTTGCCAAGTTGGAAGACCCAATGAAGTCAGATACCGGCCTCAATACAAAGGAAGGTCATAGGGGGGTTATCTGGTCTATTTGCGCTGGGTTAACTTTATATTGGAAACTACTACTCTAATGTTAGAGTAGTGGTTTCCAACATTATATTCAACTATACTGTAAAATTTTGATCAATTCGCTCAAAAGTGGTCATTTTTTCATTTTTGAAAAACCTCAGAAAATCTGAAAAGTCAGAAGTAAGGCGGTTTTTTTGAAAATACCATGTGACACGTGACATGTGAATTGAATGAAGTGGTACAGTATCTTATACTTATTCTGTTCCTTTTGAGGAATTTACTGGAGGACCAGGATAACAGGAGAGCACATGGCATACTTATCACTCTCTCCAATTCAAGGTCGAAAGCATTCCTTGATACCTTTCGATATTAGATGTAGGGTCAGGATTGAATCCAAATACATATAGCTCGCCATTATACGGTCTATCTCAAATCAACAAAGAAATTTTATCCTTTTCGAAATAGGAGGCGAACATGTCCAAAGGCAAAGATCACATAGTTGAAAACGTGCCAACATTAAAGTGAGGTTAAAGCGAGTTGGGCTTCATTGCGTTGGACATGACTCGTATCATAACCAGGTCTTAAATTCTGAATAAAAAAGCGTTAATATAAATTTGGGTCATTGTGATCTTGAAAGAAAGAAACAATATATGAACATATAACATCCTGTGGCTCACATAGATAGATAGGTAAATAGATGAGTACTACCTAACGGTGTGAATAGAGGCTCAGATACATGCCCATTGGCCCCATTAGGACCTGGCCCGGTGGTACTGCATACTCTATACTAGGAGGTAGAACGGTCCTAAACCCTGTTAAACCTTCTTCGGGATCAGATATTCAGCTACGATCTTCTCGACTCTCCCATCAATTTTGTTCAATGCTCTACACATTCGTCCTGTAAAAAAAAAGTTGCCCAAATTAACCCAAATAAAAGCCGAGTTAACAATTAACAAACTCACCCAGACCCTATCCTC
>ML179977.1:0-30611 GCA_004369135.1 Dendrothele bispora CBS 962.96 | reverse complement strand
CGGTTTTCAGATTTTCTACGTCTTAGCCCAGGAAAGTGGTTAAACGATGAAGTCATGAACTATTTCATCCTTAACTGGAGTAGAAAGTCCAAAACTCTGGGCCTGTCGACCTTTTTTGCCTCAAGATTCCTCTTTCGGCCCGGACATTCTGCAATTGGAGACGAAGAGTTTGAAGAAGCAGATCATGCAATTCAATTGCAAAAATGGATTGAAAGTACAACGGTTGGTCAATCTCTATGTCTGTAAGATGAATTTGCTGAGGTTGAAATAGAATACGCTCGAGCTAACAGAGTGGGACAGCGTTTTCGTTCCTATCCACCAGCCCAACGTACATTGGTACACCGCTATCATTGATTTCAAAAATAAAAAGATCTCGTGTCACAACAGCATGGAAGAAAGAACCTTGAATAATCCCCTTGAGACGCCTCGTGCTTTTGCTTATGGTAGTGAGTAAAAAGCATTCGTTGAACTTCTCGGTGTAGGCTGATATCTGTAACCGGCTCTTATGTGGCTGACGGAGCGGTTGGGAGCACTTCGTAACGAAACCATTGATCTGTCGGACATCCGCTCAGGCTGGACATACGACGTATATGCACCGGTATGTAATACATAGGATTTTCCATCTTCATCTACTACGCCGAATTGACAAACCGACACAGACTCCAACTCAGACAAATACGCACGACTGCGGCGTACATACCTTGTGGCATCTTAAATGTCTAATAGAATTAGGAGGAGTGCCGCCACCAGATGCTGCCAGTGGGATGAAAACCGTCCCACCTGAATATCAGCTTGGTGGAGATTTGGTGGGGAAAAGGTTGTCAATGGTTCGAGAAATTCTTTGCAACTTGAATATGATAAAATTATAAGTAGCGTACAGACTAGTATCAAGTCAAATACTACGAATAGCATTTTTCTGCCTTATTGCGACAAGAGTGAGAGCCACCGGAAAGTTCCACCGGCATGCTGTGGGAAACTGAGTTTTGTAATCAAAGCGTCAGTTGCCCTTTCACCATGAACTCCTCCCAGAAGTCATTATTCCAATTGCTTGAACAAGCCACCGAAGCAAGGGCTAGATGCCCAATTACATCTCAAACGACTTCTACGAAGACTAAGTCGATCTCAGCAAAGGAACTGCACTTGAACGACGACAAAAGGGTCGACGAAATCAAACGGGTTACTACAAAAGACCTAGTGCCAGACAATGTTTATGGACAATACATCAGTGCCCTTAAGAATGCGCCGGTCGACGAGGCGATCGAAAACTGGCTCACCATACAGCTTCAAACAAATAATACAAGACCGATAACAGAAAGAGCGGAGAATGATACCAACGACCGCCATGGCAGAGACCTGGAAAATTCTTGCTACTCTCCTTCGCGATATTGTCAAAACCCGCTTTGCCGATAAAGCCAAAGATGCTATGCTGGAGCATAAACAACAGAATGCAGGAACTGGTGGTTGGGGGTGCATACCAGACCATGTGATGTACTTGTCTTTTCCACACGTGGTAAAGATGTGCCAGGATCAGAAGGCTCCGACACCTCTTGTTGCTACAACGCATGAGGACAAGACAACGTCGGTCATCAAGAAAACTGTGTTCGATGAGAAGGACAAAAAGGAAAGCAAGCCGATTCCCTAAAATGGCCTGAAAATAAGGGAGACGCCGTTAAAAGAAGCGATGCTATCTTTGTGCAGGTAGGTGTGTGTCCTTTCATTGACAATGATCTAATCGTCTTACAATTGCAGATCGTTACTCAAATGGCTGCAAAGGAAACAAGCATTGCAACCTTTTTTACGATGGAAAAAATATTTTATATGAAGAAGGATCAGAAAGTGCTTTTTTGGGCGTCAGCGGATTTCGACTATGTCTGGTATGCGGTATGGATACTCCAAGCCGTGGACGCTGCCAAAGAGCGGTACGATGCTTGGTTTGCAGGAGTTGAGAATACGCTCCGAGCTGCTGCTGCAAAGGAGGCCCAGTCCCCCACCGCTGGGCCATCTGGAGGCAATGGTAATCGGGATATACAAATTAGGTGTATGATAGATACACCATCCTTCCCGTGGATCGAACAGCTCCTTAAAAACGGTTCATCCAAGCTCCTGTCAGCCACATCTCCCTACTCCAAATCTCACCAGAACATGTTGAGGCAGCTCTTGATCTTTTCGGGAAAGATTATAATTGAGATTGGTAACCTTTATTTCTGCAGTTTCTTGAATTGGAGGTACGTTATTTATTAGTATAGCCATACTCTCTGCTCATTCGGCCCAAAGTTGGTCAATTTTCGCCACAACCATTCCCTTACCTTGGATCGTAGTCTTCAAGGATGAGGACAAGATTGTGGCGATCAACCCTAATGTCGGCGTTGTTGGCAAGATATCTACCGTTGAGAATCTACAACACGAAGCCGAAATGACAAAACTCGCTTCATCTATCTTACCTCACAACACACCTATGTTGCTTGGATGTTTTACGACCGGTACTTTGCAACTGTTGTTGCTTTCATACATTGGGCATTCGCTTGGAGAATGGAGTGATCTTGATGACGTGAGCATGTGAGTATTTTGCTATGTTGACCGGTTGGATCCAGTAGAACTTATCAGACATTTGCAGCCGAGAACTCATTGGCCTGATCAAGACTTTACATGCCAATGGCCTCCACCATCATGATCTTCATCCACCGAACATTACCTTCTACAATGGATGTCTTGGGATTATTGACTTTGGCATGTCAGATGTTATAGCGGACGGCGTTGAATGCATTGACTGCGAGGACGATGTTGTCATTGGCGAGCTTCAAGAACTACTGGAAGATGAAGAGGTTGTCATTGATGAGCTTCAAGAACTACTTGAAGATGAAGAGGTAGCAGAGGATTGACGCCGTTTCATGTTTTTTATATCGATTCGTACAATTTGTTGTTGCCGTGCTTACTAGGCTTCGGCCAATCTTGGCCAAGATGGCATAAATTTTATTTACTTTGACATTTTGCTGCAGGTTAAATAGCGGGATTTCTGTTCAGATATGCCGGTGGTATTTTAACTCACAACCAGACTCGGGTTGGAGTGCACGTGCTTATAAAGCTTTAAGCACACGTGAGGTTGAGTTCAAACTTAAACTTCTACTCTTTCCACAATGCCTGCGAAAAAGAAAGCCACTAAACCTCAGAATGAGTCTTTGGAGGTGAGTACTGAACCTCAGGAGTCTTCTGGGGTGAGTACTCGCTCGGGGAAAAAAAAAACTGCTCCACCACCCGTTACTTCGGATTCAGAGGATGCCGCGAAGTCTTCAGCTAAGACTGCTAAACGTCCAAAGGCCACTAAAGCTTCGGCCAAGACTGCTAGCGCGTCACCTACAAGCCCCAAACCCTCCGTCACGATTTCCGTTTTGACTACGCCGACCTCCAGTCCTTTACCTAAAACCGTCACGGGCAGAGCTTTACCTACGGTTCTCAGGGCTACGACTACCAGGTCTTCAAGTACATCTTCTCCAAAGGCTGCCGCATCCAAGTCAAAAGCCAGACCATCGGCTCCTGCAGCATCCAAACCTGATGGAGATCTGGGCGGTGAAATTCCAAGTTAAACCGTCTAGCCTTCAGTTCTAATTACCACTTCTTCAGCTTCAACCGGCGCTACTGCATCAATATTTAAAGTTGCAAATCACAGGCTTTCAACTCCAACTGAAACGATCGTTTCCAAGGGTAAGAGGGCGTCGCAGCTAATGGCTGCTTTGAAGCACGATTACCAGAGTCGGAAAAGGACAAGTGACGAAGTAGACGATACTGAAGGCAGCAAGGCTCTTACTGCAATTCTGGTGATGTTTTACTGACATTTTCTCTCAGAACCCGCCAGCAAGAAGTCCAAGGGCAAGAAGGTTGACGGAGGTAGATCCAAGGACTCGGAGAAGAGCAAGAAGAAGAAGAAGAAGGGGGAGGAGGAGGAGGAAGAGGAGGAGGAAGAGGAGGAGGAAGAGGAGGAAGCTCCAAAGAAAGAAAGGGAGTCCCAACTCTTATTTGCAGCCTTTCACGTGTCGACTTACATTTTTATCAGATACTTCTGTGAAGGACTCGGAGAAGAGCAAGAAGAAGAAGAAGAAGGGGGAGGAGGAGGAGGAGGAAGAGGAGGAAGAGGAGGATGCTCCAAAGAAAAAAAGGGAGTCCCATTCCTTATTTGCAGCCTTTTACGTGTCGACTTACATTTTTATCAGATACTTCTGCGATGAATCTGGACGAGGAGGAAAGAGCTATGTATGAGTCAATGCAAAACGATTGTCTTTCTTCGGGTAGCGAAGACCACAATAATGACTCTGAACATGCTGAAAGCAGTGACGAAGAAGCGATTAAACATCGGGGTGAGTTCTTTGAGTCCAGGGGAACCGCTATATGTTAAGATCACATTTCTCCCTAGGCGACCTGGACAAGATGTCTGATGATGCAGAAACTTCAGAAGGTGAACGTGAGAGTGGGGACTCTGATTCAGAAATTTCAGAAATGGATGTAGATGTCGATCAGGTATCTTTCTATTTAGTATGGTTGAAAAAGTGACGATAGTTTTAATTTTTAGATGGTTGCTGTCGAAATTCCGCAAAAGAAAGGGAAAGGGAAGAAGCAACAGGGCGACGAAGGCAATCTCCCTGCTAAGGTCCTAAAAGCTCATTTCAAGACCCTTGCGCTGAAACGTTTGGCTAAATTTGGGAAGAAAGCAATACGGGTTGCCACCTTTCTTCGAAATGCTTTCCCAAAAGATACTTCGGAGTGCTGGCAAATTTTGCTTGATGCCGTCGCTGAGGATGGAAACGAGGGTCATTCGGATGCAGTCAAGGCTTTGGAAAAAAGTCCTTACGATCAAGATCTGCTTTTACGATACGTGAGTTGGTTAATTGGTGCTTGGGTTAATGTCTGTTGGAATCATGCCGTGTCTTGTATAGATGTCTTATGGTGCTGTGGATGCCCGGTACAGATTCCGCAAGGCCACTGCGCATATTATCTTGGCCCATTTTGGCTTGTCTGAACCACGTCTTGTCGCTACACGTTCCAGAAATCGTCGGGGGAAAAGTACTGTGGTAAGTTCTCAGATGTGCCCTCTACAAGTTGTGTTTGATGCGCTTTCAGGAGGTTATCGTATCTTGGCTCAAAACGGACCAAATGTACCACCACGGGGATATAGACCATGAGGTGACTAGATAACTTCCAATTGATTTAGTTTCTGACAAAACTACTAGACCCAACAGCTGAAAGCAGAGACCCCGTTCATGAGTCCTCTTTTCGCTAAGATGCTACAGGGCTACCTCTGCGGTCCCCAGTCCTCCGACAAACCTTTGATCGTTCGCTTACAAAATTTGGGTTTCATTCCTCCGCCCATGGTGGCCTTGTTATGCACAACGGCAAGTTGTTTCTGCTTCGCTCAGGTTTCGAGGACTGATTACCTGGCATAAAAGATCGCTCATGTTTTGACTGACTATTGCGCTGGACACCCAAACAGCTCCTATTTTTCAGCCAGGAACGCTGGACCAGAGTATGTTATTTGAGGCCATTCATTTCTTAGGGATCGTCTAAATATGCAATAGGTACCGTCTCATTCTGAAGGCTCTCGACAGGTTGAAAAAGTCCTCTCCTACCTATCACAACGGTGTTCTCAAGGCAATGTTGAAGAATATTGGGTAGGTGTTGCTTTGATTCGTGTTTGGGCCATTGCAAATCTTTGTTTTAGTGAGGTTGGAGAGGAAGATGAACCTGGAGAACTCGACTACAAGGGTCTCGAAGCAAGAGCGGCGGATTTATTCCCTGAAGACTAACGATCGTGATGGAAGGGTTCTGGTCCGTGTCCGATTCGGTTTTGATGAGCTGGGAGTTTTGTCAAAAGGTGATTGCTGCTTGCGGAACTATTTAGTAGGGGTGCACATATATATAATCAGCTGCTGTACAATTTTTTTTTGGCAATGGATGCCAATAATTGATTCTTGAATGCCCATAAAGTGAAAGGGGGATGTCAGAAATTGGTCAAAAGCCACTGTCAGAAAAATGTCAGAAATATGTCAATTACCATGTTACATTTATGCTAAAAGGCTGCCAAAGAGAAGTCAAAAGTATGTCATATTGATGTCAAAAATATGTCACATTGATGTCAATTGGATGCTATATTGGTGTCAATTAGATGTTATATCAATGTCAATTATATGTTTTATTGATGCCAAATAGATGTCATGGTAATGTCAATTGACCATTACTTTTATCTCAGTTTAATGCTAAATCAATGTTAATCGCATGTTACATTGATGTCGATTGCATGTCATATTTATGTCGATTGTATGTCATATTGATGTCAAAAGTAATACATGGTTTTGGGCTCAGAAATAGGGTAGGCTATGTAAACTAATGACATTGATGGCTGCCATGGCTTCCATTGACAACCATGGCTACCATGGATGTTTATTGGGAGTCGATGAGTTCTCTTCTGACGTCCGTTGGTTCAAGGAGATTTTCCTGATGAGAAAAGTTCATGTGTCAATCATTGTCGCTTTGGTATCTACTGTTCTGGGACTTCGCCCGACCTTCATCTTTCTGTCGTTCAAGGATGGCATCATGGAGGGCTTTGGTACCGCGTTTGTGTTCTGGATAAGCTGCAAAAAATGACAACTCGTCTCGTTTGTATCTGTAGTATCATTTATAAATTAGCCTGAATAAGAAGAAAGTCAAGGTAGTGCGCACATTTCTATGAACTCTATGGCAACCTTTCGCCGCTGCCCATAGAGTTGTGCAACAGTCCGATCCGTATACCACTCCCTCTTCCAATCCTTCAACGCAACTGGGAGGCCGCGTTGTGGATCCAGCTCATCCCAATCTTTCACCAATTGCTTGAAGGCCTTTGCACCCGACGGAAGTTTCGGGATTGTTAAAAGAAATGGCGCATTGGAGATTGGATTTTGCGAATTGGTGATGGGAGATGAGTAACTGGTTGTGCCAATCGGAATGGAGCTGTAGTGAGAGAAGCGAACTGGCTGAGTGCTGGACATATTGTTTGGTATATATGGGTCGATGATATGAGGAGAATGATTCGTGTTGAAATTACTTTGAGAAGGGGGATGCTGAATCCAGTAAGATGGGCTCGGGAACTGATCGAATGATTGGGGTGGAATAGGGTACTGGTTTGGAACTATCATTTGCAGGTTCTGAGATGGTGGATACAGTGCGTAAGGACTGGGGTATACAGAGAAGGGGATATGATTAGTCGGTGCATTGACTTGAGAGAATGTGCGAGTCTGGGTTTGGCTCATCCATGCTTTCAGATCACCGAACAATGTTCTCGCCTCGCTCGTCTTCAATGGTGCCTGTTCTGCTGACTCCCCAAGATATGAATCTCTTCTTGCGAGGCTGATAGGGAACAGGGCATCACTGTGGTCTTGCTCATATGTATGAAGTTCATCAAGAAGGTAGCAAATGAGTGTGTCGTGTTAACGGGCTGATATCAGAAAGCTGGATTACAATGAGAATGATCACTCACACGTTCATTTGGACTCCATCCTCCCCACCATCTTACCATGGCTAGCGTCCAACGCTCTCCTACTGGGGCATACATGAACCGATACTGAGCCCCTCCACGACGGAAACAATGAGTCGTATACCTTCCAGCACCTGGTAGGCCAGCTGCAGCTGCAAATTCATTGACCTTCTTTTTAGTACTATCGGCCAGTACTGGTGTAGAAAAATGAATGTGGTCTGACTTGCGATTGGTCAAAATAGAGGGGAAAATGTAATCTTCTGGCTCGAGTGGTCTTCTCAGGAGATGTGTTTCATAATGTCCTTTCCAAGCCTCCAAATGTGCTTTTGTGTCAATTGCTGGGATTTTCGGTTGAGAGGGAATGCGATACCGATGACCTAGATGAGTCCAATCAAAATTTATCTAGACTGTAATCTGAAGAACGACACATACCATTGAGCTGTGTTTCACCTTTATTCTGCTTTCTCTGCCAGCCTTTTCGCTCACGCAATCTGATGTTGATCGCAGAAGGGTCGGTGGGTGGAGCATTTGGTCTAAGGTCAGTGACCCAATCAATGTCTTTCGCTTTCAATGTTGACATTTCACAATTCCTAGAAATATTTCAGAAATAAAGTACTGACCAGACTTGGAAGAGTTACCCACCTTGTCCATAACGTAAATGCGACACTAATAAATGCCCTGAAATATAGATGTTCTGTCTTCAGTGCTTGCTCCTCCATTTTCATCACAGCTGCACTGTCAGGGCATAATTTACAAGACCAATTGTATAGCGTCACCATGTCTTCAATAGTCATCACATGGGAATGTCTCTGCTCGGTCTCGCCATCTTTGTTTTTGCAAGCAGCCAACATGTCGGCGACAAGTGGAGATGTTGTTGGATTACCAACCCATTCTCCTCTCTCTCTATCTTCTCTCCACTGACCTCAATATTTACCCTCACACCTTTTGTACATGGTCAATAATAAATCCTATCATTGCATAAAGATGTGTCTCATACTCACATTTGATCGTAATGGTATTTCCATCCAGCGAAGATATGCCATGCTGTCGAATCACCTTTGCCCTGCTCGAAACACTTTGTATACATGAAGAGAGTGATGACAAGGGGTGTAGTCTGGGTTGGAGGGCCATCTAAGCAAGTTGCGAAGTCTTTAGGCATGGTTCGGTATTTGGAAGTTGTCAAGGACACAAGTGCCCAACACACCAAACCACTCAAGTCACACATATACACAGGGACAAGGGACAATGACAATATATTGACAATGACTTAACTGAAGACCAGCCTACACAACCAAGAACCAAGGCAAGAGAAGAGAGGAAGTGAGTAAGATGACTAGCTCAACATAGTACAGGACACTCGTGCAGTATGGAGACAAGAGATCAGACTGGGGAAGTGTCTACAATGACCATCGGTATAAATGATAAGTAATGAATAGGTAGAAGTGTCCATGGAGATAGCTATCAATGGAAACAAGGAAGGATCAATCAAGGGAGAAGCTGATGGCAATAATAGAAGGAGAAGCTGGGAGAAGCTGATGAAATCAGAAATGGAAGTTGATGATGGAAAATGATGACAAAGTAAAGGTAACTATGGAAAAAGATAGAAGCTCGGAGACAAAGGAGATCAAGACAGGGGAAATTCATGACAGAAGTGAGATTATCACTGCAGTCGCGGTCTTCATCATCCTCATTTTCGTCACCATCGCCCAGAAGATCAACAACCTCTCTGCTCTCCTCAAACAACTGTCCAGCATCCCCCGATTGTGCCATAAAATCCTCTAGCCATTTCTTTGTCTGCATTGTTGCGCTCGTGTTCTCTGATTTACCATGCTTCCTTTGCTGCTCCTGTGACTCCTTGAATAGTTTCTGGAATGATTTTTGACCTTGGGGCGACTGTCGTTCTGATTGTGGTTTTCGCGGTTTCTTAGTCCTTTGCTGGGTCTTTTTTGGTTTTCCAGACTCGGTCGCTTTAGGCATAATAGGACATAAAACAGAGCGGAGTAAGAGATTGCTGGAATTAGGGGTCAGACACCATTCTTTACTCCCGTTTCACATTTTCGCAAGTAGACCGGTTAAATATGTGATATACGGTAAAGTATCCAAGCTGTTACATTGTAAGGTCTATGACCATATCATCTGTTGTCAAGTCAACCTCTTCATCATCAGTATCACCCGTCAAGTCTATCACTCCATTGTCGCTGACTTTACCAACCTCGCACTCATTCGAAACCAGGTTGATCTGTAGAGCAAACGTTAGCGTATTGGCACTGAGCATGTCCACCGAGAACTCACCAATGCAAGCTGTTTGAGGACACTAGGAGTCTTCTTTGTCGACTGAAGATGATCACCGAACGTTTCCAAACACACGGAAACAGCTGCAATAATTGTAGATGGAATCCAGACCTGTAGTGAGGGCAAATTGACATTTGCAGGGAATGATGATAAGCACGTGAGTGCATTCACATCGATTTCCACTAAAAATGAGATTAATCTATTCTTTCGCTTCACGTTGACCACACTGAGTGCTCGAAGAATCTCAGAACCATGACTAATTTCTAAGCCTGGCTGGTCGGAACACTAGAGATTAGATTAGAGGATGAATTGAAGTACAATGTCATAAAACACACCATGATGAGATACTTGATACAGAAAGCATCAAAAAGTTTGGACTGAAACTTCCGCTCCAGGAGTCCAGCTGATTTCCAGAGAAAAAAGCGCTCGGCCAGAGTCGAAAGTGTAGCAAGGTCCAGCAGTTGGAAGCGGCCCCAGGTAGTAGTGGTTTCCATATGTGCCCAGTCCGAAACCAGTGGATTAGTATAAAGTTTTACGACTTCCATAGAAGGGAAGTCTCTTGGAATGCTTGCGGCAAGCTTCCGATTTCTCCGTCCAATAAAATCATGGGGATCATTAGCTAAGTGATGTCGAAGTTTCGCACGCCAGGCAGGTAGGAAACAAGAGATAGTTTCATTGTCCTCGTCAACAGCTAACAAAAGTTCTGTGCCCAATTCGGTGTGTGTAAGTCCATAAGCGATTTGCATGCCGCACCCCTGTAGACCCTAAAAGTGTGACGAGTCAGTCCATTTACCAAACAGAAATGAAACTACCTTGGAGTAGTCGCCGCCCACCAAGAGAGCATATAAAAGCATCCCACTGCGTATAATGGGTGTGTCTGGGTCCCGAGCAATGTCATTGGTGTGATACGTGGCAACAATGTCAGGCTTTCGCTTGACATGAGGACTAACCGGAATCACTCAATTACTGTAGTGAGAGACTGAATTAAGGACCTACTCACTTGCGAATGACAAGTCGTGCACCAAACAAGAGAACGTCACTATCATCCATGAGAACAGCGTCAATGAAACCTGCTTGGTTCATGCGAGCCAATTCTGCCTCAGCTTCACCTGGAGCCTGTACAGATAAGACCGACATCAGTAAAGGTGAACATTAGACAGTTGTAATCAAACCTGACGAACGTGATAACCAAATGCAAGAACAAAGTCCTTAAATGGTTGTTTCATCCAATGAGCGGCTGCTCCAACACGTTTACGCCGCTTCATGCCAGGTCGGAGGGGGCCGTCAAATACAAAGACAAGGACAAGCGGTAATGACATAAGAGGAACGAGTTTATGAAAAACTGTCGCAAGTTCGGGATTTGAACCAAGCTGAGTATGATGACTGCGCGCTGTCATTGCTCCCTGAATACTGAAAAACCACAAACTTGTAATCTGATTAGACTCGAAGGAACCCTTTGTATGTAGAATGAAACTCCTACCTTGAGTCTACCCCAACAATTAGGGGTCTACCAGTATGCGTAAAATGCTGCCAAGAAAGCTCGCTGAACGATGTCTCATGACGAGCTGACAATACAACCTGGCTAAAATCAGAATTAGGCTGAAAAAAAAAAAGAGAAAATGCGAACCTTCCACAAGTCTTTAATGCCCATGATAATTCGGAGGGAAAAAGCAAATAATAGGGGAAGTGCTCCTGGTGATGGTGTCACATCTTTGCGGCCAACGGCTTGTGAATGAAGTCACAGAGTGGGACACAAGTACACTCGCGAGTTACTTGCGCAAGTTTTCCGCAAGTATCAAGTTCAAGAAATCAATACTTGCACTCATCAAATACTTGCAGCACAAGTACAAGTACTTGCAAAATACTTGCAGCACAAGTACAAGTACTTGCAAAATACTTGCAAGTAGTGAAAAACTCACGAGTTTTTGCAAGTTTTTGCAAGTACTTGCGAGTTTTTAATCCCAAAATTCATACTTGCACTTGTGGAAATTTTATCTAAGAGTACTTGCTACCTGCGAGTGGGAGTTTCCCACGAGTTTCCCACGAGTGTACTTGCGGGTACCCGCAAGTATTTGGAACTCGTGTCCCACTCTGTGAAGTCAGATGTTTAATGTGGGAACATCTGGGTCCATGGCAAATTTAAGGATGCATCTGTGAAGCAGAGACTGGTTTTAACATTATTGAGTTAGAATGATAATCAAAAACAAGTGTGCGAGGGAAGAAACCAACCGAGATTACAAGTATGAGCCAAAATATATCATTTCATGTAGCTCTGAAGGTGGGACAAAAGTGGCAAACATGTTGAGGATGGAATTGGCCATGAGCAACAGTTATGTCGTGTCGATGTTAAAGACCAGCTTCTGCAGTGCCAGACAATCATGGTGTGTCCGACAGAGATTGACACGTCGACTTCATAACACGTTGACTTGATTAATTTGAAGGTCACATGACTTGGACGAGGCTCAAACCTCCGAGTCATTACCCATACTTCCGGATCTCCCAGAAAGTAGGCCTCATCCTCTCCTCTGTTCAAATCTACGTGATAGAGGGCTTTTCTTATGGCTCACCGTTGTGAGATATAATTAAGAGTGTCCAATATGGTTATTTTAACATGTCCGAGGACAATTTCGGCTCATATACCTCAATGCCTCTGGAATGCCTTCATACATAAGTGCAGGTAAGTTCAAATAAGTAATATTTTAAGCT
This sequence comes from Dendrothele bispora CBS 962.96, assembly GCA_004369135.1. Classification (NCBI taxonomy): domain Eukaryota; kingdom Fungi; phylum Basidiomycota; class Agaricomycetes; order Agaricales; genus Dendrothele; species Dendrothele bispora. The sequence continues at coordinate 18,118 of ML179977.1, read as the reverse complement.
ACGCGATAAAGATTTTAACGTATTTTAAGAACGGCTCCAGCGGCTGCTCGGCCCCAGCTCAAGTTTTTAAAGCGATAGGCGATGAGCTGGCAGTGGTACTGAACCAGTTCAATCATACTTTGTCGGTTAGGTGAAATCCTTAGTTATCCGACTCGGTAGGCAAGCTCAGTTTAATTAAAGCCATTGGTACAAGGCCTCATTGGAAGTACAGCACACAATTAAGTATGGCAGCAGTACTAGTACTTCAAAACATTTATATATTTAGATATTCAAAGATTGGGCTACTGGAGGTCACCTACAAAAACCGGAACTGTGTCTGTGATCCTAGTGACATTAGACCGTATCAGCAACGCGGCGTTTCGGTATGCGCTTAAGAAAATTTGTTAACCGCAACCTAACCGTAAAAATTTGCACAAGTCACGAGGCTGCTCCAGGTCTTGTCTGTGAAGCCCTTTGCTACAAGATACCACCCATACATTCTATAGCTAGCAAACTCTATAATGTGCAAAAAAAGTGCTTTACGTCGCTGGGTCTGGGCAGCATCAGACTACAAACGAGGCAAGTGTGTACTGGCACACGTTGTGTAGTACAGTCAAGTGATGTCATATTTAAGCATAACATAACTGAGTCGGGCTCAGACAAAATAACGCGTTGCTGATCCGGTCTATTGGGTATTTATCTTGAGTTGTTGAAGTCGAGCCTTGACACCGTAAAGATTAACCATCTAAACAGGATGCTTGCCAGACTTTTCAAGATATTATTTGAGTAAGCAGTAGATACAATGAATGCAGAATATAGTCGGTCAGTCCTAACACTGTTTCTGTCAGTACATGATTCTGGAAGGCAGAGTATGAGTATCATAGAGTTTACATCTGGTGGGTACGTTTTCGGTAGTCAGTGAAAATGCCAGTGTGGCAATCTTCCATGAATCCGGACGTACTAGCAAGGAATCCCGCTCGATTACATCCGATTCACAACCACATTACGACCGATTCACGATTGCTCACGGATTCGCGATCCAGGGCATTTTAGGCCTTTTAATGCTTGACGTTAAACAATCACAATTAAGAGAACTTACATTTGTGATTTCTCATTCCCAGGTCACCAGTGTCCAAGGGGTGTCAGATCTGCCCGATCTGTACCCAGCCAACTTCACGTGATGTCTCGCCGCCAGCATTGCCGAAGACACTCTATGTGAAGGAGGCAAGAATGCTTTCATGCGATTGCAACAGGAGATCATCAAGTATACAGATGATCACAGCATTTTTGCCTGGGTAGCAACAAAGGACTATGAGCGAGACAGAGGACTGTTTGCAAGCTTTCCCTCTGAATTTACGTTGTCTGGTCAAGTTGGCAAGTCAGATCCTGGCGATAAATCATTGTTTCATTTGACAACAATGGTCTACATATTCATCGTCCTCTACGCAGTCTACCCGGTATTCAATTCATTACTTCGCTATCTTGCAAAGATAACAACGTGCCTATTGGTATTTACCTTCAAAAGAAAGGACACCGTTATTTTCGCTGGTGTCCACATTTTCTACTACCTCGTATCAATGAATCTTTGGAAGATTTACAGGAAATCGTAGTGAAGGAGAGCATAGTCCCTCGCCAAGTCAAACGTGACTACGTAATCCCCATTGAACTCAAACTCGATTCCGAATTCACTCTTCTTGGCGAGGTCAACAAGTTCCCTTATGACCAGCTACGCAGTATACATTCGATGTCATTGCGTTGTGATTCATTTCAAGTCGTTAGACTTAGGACACAAAAAGGAAATGAATTTGAGGTCAGGTTGCAGTCACGGTGCCGGCCTGATGACTTCATTCCTACGGTTACAGCAGTTATATCTGAGAACAATCGTTCCAACATCTATAACCTTCAAGACAGTGTCCTATCACCTATCAATGGTGAAAGTACTCTGGTTTCTCTGTTTATACACATGACTGGAGACTCTTCGAACCTAAGAATTGTCGAAATCAATTGCATCCCCTCATCTAGTCTCAAATTCGAGCCTCACCGTCAGATAGACAGTTTCAGATGTCCGTCACACACTTTGAGTAAAACAACTCTCACTGTAAAGCAAATTCAGGTTGATAGTTAACCTATAATAGAGTGAAGATCACCACCGCCCCAAATCAGGGTGATCACAATCAGGTCAGGTTGAAACAAATAAACCTATTTGCGAGTACCTTTCTGCGGTCTTGTAAATTAAGTATGTATAGGTCAAACTCAGGTTGAAATTACACCAAGGCAAATTAGGTTGAAATATTAAGGAATAGTCTATCAATTACTCGTCGGCCTCTAAATCCTCTTCTTCTTCATCTTGGATCTGTGAGATGGCTCGCACTAAGGATCCACTCCGATCAATGATAGCCCAACGATTATTACCACAGGCTACTCGCCCAACTACACACTGAACACTAGTGATGTCAATAACATTGGTATTCCCCATGACTGAGTAGAAGTGGATATCCAAACCCGGGATGCTTTCGTCACTATTCAATTTGCAGGACTTGATTTGTGCCAAAATGATCGTAGTGGCTGGTTCATGTAAGTTCAGTTCCGGGTGTGCGGTGTTAAAATGAACAAGATAAATGTGTTGAAGCTGGCCGTAGAATGTCTCTAGCTTGAACTCGGGAGCTACATTACGTTGCCGAGCATGTATATCAACATACATCTCATACTACAAATAATAATTCATTAATTTGAGTTCAAGACTATACAATTTTAGAACAGCTTACCCGCACAAAAGATGCATCACGACTATCGTCTCTCGTCTTTCCAACTTCTGAAGCTCTCATGGTGTCTCCTTCATCCGAGTCAATTCTTTGGACCTTTCCCCATTCCTGGATATGCGCATCGGCCAAAGAACGCTTGACCACTCCAGGGGTCACACGAGCAGCGCCATGCACATTCGAGTCCACTGTGAACCGGGTTACCAGTGCACCAATTAATAGACTCAATGTGTTGATTGCAGGCCTGTCGGGATTTTTGGGTGGTAAAAGACGACACGTCGGATCTATATAAGGTCGAAATTTGGTCAGTACATTTTCAATTTTATTCCAAAAATAACATCGCGATTGACTCACATGCTGGACTTTCATAAGAGCCATGAATTGGTCCCAAACGCGGTGTCACTAGAGATAGCTCCACTGTTACATTGTAAAAAACTTTGATTTGTGTGAGACGTGCTTGATCGAGTACATGTCGTGCGAGCGAAGCAAATGGAAATCGTCGACTTTTGATAGCAGGTCCAATCAAACCACAATATCGCTCCATCGGGAAAGCCCAGTAACACCATACCGGCCCGCAGTCTTTTATGCTTGGTGCAGTATGAAGGACTGCATGAATTGTGAGGGGACAAGTGGGGAGTCGCTCGGGATCATGCTGGTAATACAATCTGTAGTGTAATGAAAGATCTTGAGATTAACTTAACTGCCATGGTAACATAAGGTGACTTACACTTCGTAGTCCTTAACCCATGAAACAAATCCCTCCTCCAAGAAGGTAATCTCATCTTGGGTAATCTCGAATTGTAGACAAATGTTGAGCAGACGCACAAGGCGAATGAAGTGGTCATAGTATCGACGTTGATGAAATTTACGTTGTAAGAGAGCCGGTCCGATATACAGAGTCCAAAAAGAAATCATCTCCGCTGTCAAGTAAACACCATCGGCGGAAATATTGGGGACACGGGCACCATAACATGAGGGAATGATGGCACCCGAAGAAGCTGTTGCCTCTCCTATGGCCATCCACACACTCTTCTCAAGTTCATACTCTCCGCTTCCACTATCCATTCCCTTAAACTCCGAGGTCCACAGCTTGATAAGATTCTTCATCAAATTTTCCCAAAAAAGATGCATAAAGTCATATGGAAACGAGCGAGGAAAGCGAAGTGAGTGAAGATGAAATAGAATAGAAGCGCCTTTGACGCCACTGTTCCTGGAACGACGTGCTGCCTCCGCTTCGGTAGGAGCAGCTTCAGTGTGTTTGGCTTGCTCAAACATTTCGTCATGAGTGCGAAGTGGCAGACTCTTGGGATCATAGTTGTCGATATCCACATCGGGATGTTTCGAGCGCTCGAGAGGAACATAGTGGGTTGTGCTAGCGGAATTTGGGACTCGCAAACCTAATATTTTACACATACGGCAAGGCGAGTATCCATTGTGACCTATGATGCGCATTATCATTGATATTGCAGGTATATCCCCAAAGACTTTGAGGAGATATGAACGGAGGTGAAACATCGTTCGTGAAAGGACGTCATAGGAAACAACCCCAATGGCAAGACGAAGCATCTCCCGTACAAATGGCCACAAAAAGGAATCGGGATCTTTAGGTTTCTTTGGCCCAGGTATGACTCCGAGTGCCAGTATATTCTCCATTCGAAAGCGGACGTCAGGTGGAAGGTTGTAGTTAAAAACGATGACGGGCCAGCAGGTGTGTTTGCGCCGCTTGAAAGGGCTGAAACCATCTGTTGACAATCCAAGCGCAACATCCCGGCGGTCATCAAAATAGCGGTGCGGTAAAGTCTCGTCTCCAACAACAACATTCTCGTGACAGAGTTCACGGTACAGCTTCCCATCGAACACATCTTTTACCACCCCGGGTTTTGAGCAAGTTTCATCGGTACCTGTGGTAAAGTGATGCCGGTACTGCATAAGTTGCGCTACCCTTTGGTTCATTGCGAAAGCCTGCAGTCGTGGTATGAGGGGAATGTAAACAAACGTTTGACGTGGCTGGCCATTAGCGTTGAGCCTCTTCTCACCACAAAGTGGGCACGTGCTCCGTGCTTCAAGGGTCCCTGTATAAGCGACACAAGAGTTTATGCAAGCATGGTATATTTCGGGCTCAAGGCCAGACAATGTAGCTATGCGTGAACGTATTTTATGAAGTTTTGGAAGTGGCGAGGTCGAAGGGAATGCGTGAGGGAGTTTGGCAAAGTTCTTGTCCGTTGTATGCGACTGCAGCTTATATGAGAATGCCCTACAAACGGCGAGATCTTGCTCCGAAAGTTTATGATCTGTACGGGCTCGTCAAACATCTTGCATTGCTCATGGTAGATAAACACATACCTATATCACAGTACTCGCTGTACCAATTGGCTCGAATTTGGTTGGAGGCGGAGAGACGACCATTCTTTCCAAACTCGTACTTGTCCCAATCGACTGTTCCATAATCAAAGAAATTTTCTTCATCCTCCAAGTCCCCAATGTCACTGTGATCCAGCGGCACCATTTCGTTGTCATTGCTCTCTTCTTCGTTCTCCTGGGCTTCGGGGTCGTTCCACAGAGAGGTGTGGATCTGTGTAATATGGCTCCACTGATCCCGAATACCCAGTTGGTCGAAATTGACATCCAACCCATTCAAACCCTCTAGACGTGGCTCCTTCTCAAGCATAACTTGATCAATTTCGATGTCGGAAGAATAGCCTGCAGCAACGGAGTCAGGTTCTTGAGAATGGCTGACTGCGCATGTATTGGATGACCCTTGAGGTTCTTCGGGCTGAGAGTTGCTGTCCGAAGACATGGCATCCAGGTCAGATGTTACAGAGGGGTCCGAGTCGGAGCCTGCATCATCAATAGGCTGGAAGAAAGGGCTGGCAGGAAGAGGAGCTGGGGAGACTTGATAATTTGCTGATGAGGATTGTCCAGAAAGCTCGTCTCTGTGTCTTCGCTCGTGATATCTGGTAGTCAGTTTTCCACCACAGAGTGCACACTCAACCTTATTTGCATCTCGGCTCTTTCGGTTCGCTCTGGATCGTGAAGGAGGCATGTTGGTGTATAGTAGTGTAAAAAGTTACTAAAAACGGTCACAAAGAAAGCAAAGAAAGCATGACTATGCGTACGGTAACGTGATCATTTGTTTGCGATTTTTTTCAACAATTGCAAACCTTCAAGTCCACCCGCACTACCACAACAACTTCCCCTGACAGTACCTATGCCTCCAAAACCACTCAAAAATGCGACAAACCAGGAAAGCAGTCAACGCCGGCCAGGCCGTCCTCGTGGTTCGAAAAACAAGTCTTCAGAAAATGGAGGAGCCGCGAGCGTACAAGTTTCGGATGAAGCCCAAACCCAGGCCATGATACTGCAGCGTATACAAGAATTAGAAGGTGAATGGTATTTCTCAATGATTTATATTACACTCACACTTTTTAACGTAAACATAGCTCGGAACGCTGCTCAAGATGCAGAAAATGCGCGACTCCGAGCTCAGTTGGCAGCTGCAAGTGATAAAGGCAATAATGAGCCCGGCCTGGTGGGTCAGCATGGTGTGTTGTCAGTTCAATGTATATTAATTGAGAAATAACCTTTAAATTTTACACTCACACAGAACTCGAACTTGACGAACTTGACAATCGAGATGATAGTGGACAGTTGATGTACCAGACAGGTGTCGAAGACGAAGACCAAGAAGCCGAGAACAGGGCACGTAAGCGACGTCGTGAAAATCTTGAACAACTGGCAGCCAAGCGACGCCAACCCGACCAGCTACAGACGAGCTCTGGACACCCCGCTGAAGACACTACCTCGAGAATCCCAAAGCCAAAGGGCCAGGCAGGGAAGGACTATTCTCTGCAAGTCAAGATGGGCTTGTCGAAGAGTACCAAGGGCCGTCTTCGCTATAATTCCATTTTGGTAAGTGAGCTAATCTAAAATGTTTCGAGGCTTACCAGAGATATCTCCACAGCGCTCTGTTCGTGACGCCGTGTCCGAGTCCCGTATCGCTTGGCAGAAAGCATGGTCGGATATCCCAGCCAGCGAGAAAGCAATCCTTTTTACAGTTGTGAGTAATTTTTAATTGGGTGTCGCCGGTAATAGCTTACCGTGTGCATCTGCCAGCTGCGAGAACGTCATCCTATTCTCGCGCGTTTTGAAAATGACTGGGCTACCGAGGCAATGGTCAGACAGTATACGAAGAATAAAAGAAAGACTCACTATGCCCAAGGCAGCCTTGTAGTTGCAGAAAAGTACAGCCATCTTAAAGAAAATGCCGCAAAACGTGACCCGAGCAAGAGTCGGAAACGAAAGGGACTGGAGGATTATGAACGTCGCAAGGCTAAAGCAAAAGAGGCTAAGCGGAAGGAGAAAGTAAAGCGTCAAAGGGTGCGAAGGGCAGTGGAGGATGATGATGATGATAATGGCGGTGAAAGGCCAGATCCGGAGTTTGTCGAGGGGTCATCCAAAGATTCGGCAGGTGCTTCACTTGAAGACAGCGCAGAAGAAGATGCTGGGGGCGAAAACGACGAAAACGAGGAAGATGATGGTTGAGGTTGACTTTCCGTGGGAGTGGCAGCTGCAGAGAATCACGTGAGTGCCAGCAAGTCAATATTAATTGAGTTTACTGAATAGTTACGTCTTAGATATAAAAGGAAGACCTTTACATACGCGTCGACCATCGATGTTGATTGCTATAGGAGCCCGAGTTCTGTATCTACTCTCTACTAATCTCTCTAGGTCTATGTACCCTCTATGAACTGCTATGCAAATATATGCCCATTTTTATGCCACACCCATGTAAAATCTCTTACCAAATCTAGTTGTATTTTAACCTACACACAGGAATTGACCTAGAAAAATCGGAGCTGTTTTTAAACCTAGACAAGCAAGAACAACCTAATTCGGGGTGCTGAATTCTAATTTATTAAAATTCTCGACGTAGGTCAAATTTTTCGAAAATAGGTCAATAATTAACCTAACGGAAATGGTTTTGGGCTAGGTGCTGTTTGAACCTATACAGGTCGAAAATAGTTGATATATAGGTTCTTTTTCACTAAGCCTTAGGTTCAATCAGGTGCCGATTATCAACCTATCCCAGGACCACAGTGCCTTTTTAGGGCGATTCCGGCTGGAATTACATACCTGATGGCCTGGGAACGAATTAGCCGAAAATCTCAAAATGAAGGGATGACAGTTAATCACCGCGCCGGCTACTGCACTTCTAGCCTAAGTTGTCTATCTCAGATGGTTGGCTAGCGGCCTACATATCACGTGGGGCAATCGCGATTGAAAGTACAGTTTCTTACCGCACAATGAATATCCATCCATTATGACTTCTTCAATGACCCTACTTCTTGCCCCCTGCACGCTCGCCTCGGTATGGCTGCTGAAGCGGCTCCTACAGAGATGCGTCGCTGTAGCCAAGACGTTGAAAGAACTGAGCTCGTGTCCTGGTCGTGGTTGCCTGCTCTATGATCCATTTGGAGGGCTTTCGCTGGCCATAGACAGATTTTCGCCGTTCAAGTGGCGCTTCCACGACTACCATGCAGCGTTTGACCGTACGTTCGTTGTATTTGAAAAGCTCATCACATCTAATATCAGCACTGTAGTCTACGCTCATTTCCGAAGCACAGTTCTAAGCTCTTTCGTGGTTTGGAATGGTGAGCAGTACTACTGGCTCAGCGATGCAGACGCTATCAAGACTGTTTGCAACTCGAAGAACATATTTGAAAAGGACCTACCTGTGGTGAGCTTGCCTTTTTGACTTCTCTTATCTTCTTCTCTCAACACATACAGTACGAAAATTTTCTTAACTTCTGGGGGTCAAATATTATCTCAACGGAAGGCAATGAATGGAAAATGCACCGTAGAGTAGCAAGTACTGCTTTCAACGAAGTACACGCATCATCAACATGTTCCCCCTGTCATCATCTCTAACCTCCTAACAACTCATCAATAGGCAAATAATGCATTGGTTTGGTCAGAAACTACCCGCATTAGCTCACAATGGATGAACAACTTGAAGAAGGAAGCCGAAGTTGACCTGCTTGAGGATTTGCGACTCGTAAGCATTTGTAAAAACAATATTTATCAACATCTAAATGAATGTCAACCTTTTCTAGATTACCATGCAAGTCATCCAAGGAGCAGGGTTCGGAAGACGTCCAACCTGGGCAGACGCCTCAAACAAACAACCGGACGGCGACCGAATGCCATTTGAAGAGGCGCTCTGTGCGGCTACGTCTAATCTCATACCAAGATCCATTACTCCTAACTGGCTCATCGATGCTGCTGAGAAGGTGGGCTATCGAAAATTGACGGTCATACGCAAATCGTTCAACGATATCAAGTACCATATGTTGGACTTGGTGCTGCTCGCGAGGTCTTGGTTAGATGATGAGGACAAAACATTGGATGCTGCACTGTTGAGGAACTTGGTTCAGGCTAACAATGATGAGGTAGGGTTGAAGCGATTGGATGATGGGCAGCTACTTTCGAATGCCTTCGTGGGTTTTCTTTTTTCGATTCTTTTTTTTTGTTCATGACTTAATGAAACTCTAGGTTTATTTGGTCGCCGGTCATGGTGCGTCTGATACCTTTCACTGACTTGAAATCCTCTTAGTTCTTTTATTTTCAGAGACAGCCGCTCATTCGCTCTCATTCATGATTGCCTTCCTGGCGATCTACCCTGAAGTTCAACACAAAGTTAGAAAGGAAGTTCTCAGTCTGACTGGGGGTGATCCTACAGCTCAGTTGGTCAGTAATATCTCACTTATGATTCTTTGATGCCTATTTTTCATTACATTGTCTATACATCAGTCATACAAGGAGCATATGTCGAAGCTTGTGAGTTGGACTCTTTTCTGCATACTAAACCTGAGCCTGATTCTCTCTTGGGAAAAGGTATATACACTAGCTGTATTCCATGAGACTGGCAGGCTTTGTACTGTTGCACCACGTCTTGGTCGCCGAGTACTAACAGATACAACTCTCACCAGCCATCGTTTTGAGATCGCACCGGATGGCAGTGTGCAACGTGTTCAAGAGTTTGAGGTGAACCTCAAGCATGGCTCGCAGGTCATCTTGGATCTTACTGCAGTTCATCGAAACCGTAAGTAGACTTTTCTTGAGCTTGAGTAACTTAACACTCTTCTTCTTCTCTTCAGCAATTCACTGGGGTAAAGATGTGAATGATTTCAGACCTGAACGATTCATAGACACCGACACTTACCGTTGGCCGAGGGATGCATGTAAGCTTTAAGTTTCGCACCTTCTAAAGTCGGAGCATGACTTACTTACATCCCTACCAAGTCCTTGCGTTCTCCACCGGTCCTCGTAGCTGCATCGGACAGAAATTTGCAACTGCGGAGTCTCTCTGCTTTGTTGCTAACTTGGTGCGGCAATTCGACATTCTGCCTCCTCCCGATCTCAGAGGTAAACCTCTTTCGGAGCAGAAGAGTATTTCTGATTGGAAAACGTGGTTGACGACGACTCCTGTGAATGCTAGAGTCACGTTCAAGCCAAGGTTTTAATTCTGAGTAAAGAGATAATATATTATACAAATTTTGAAATCTAAGTGGTCACTGTTATATTATTTATTATGTTTACTTACTGGAACTTGAGTGTTGCATTAGACCATATCTGCAACGCGGATTTTCGGTCGTTGTTTTTCATTGAGGAACGATGTAGATTAATCTAGATCCCACCCGAAAATCTTTAAGTGGGGCTGGGTGGTTGACCAAACACCATGGTAATTTGTCGTTAGCCCATTTTCGTTTATCTGTAGCTCCATTATTCTTTGACATTTTGGAGCTTATAAAAAATCTGCGTTGCAGATATGGTCTATTGCTCGAGAGAAATGTAATATGAAAAACGGTCACGTTCACCTAGCTACAGCCTGTTACAATTCCAATAGAAATCTGATCTATCAGACAACAAAGACATTCATTCCACAGATATTCGGCTTGTATATCTGCAGGAAGTAGTAACTACGCTGATTCGTAACATTGTCTCTCATTGCAAATTGTTTCGACCGCAAAACCTTTTGTTTCCCATTTAATCAGTCATCATTATTATTATATGTTCATCAGATACACATCATTGATATGAGTATGCTGAGATTAGCACTAACAGTAACTAGGAAGAGGCCTAACTTAGGGGAACCCGCAAAATGTGAAAAAAACAGAATAAAAACTACTAGTTAGAAGGATCAACGAGCGATAGTATAAGTAGATATAAGTAAGTAAAGCGAGTCAAAAAAGAATGAAATGACGACGGCAAGACGTTTATCACCTCAAGTCCTACAAAGCCTTCCTTCATCGGATTCGTGCCAACGATCTCCACCAACAGGTATCGAGTCTGGTGGGCCATCGCTGCACGTGGCAGATACGAGGCTTACTTCCGGCATCTACTGTTACCGAGAATCTGGCTGAAATTCATGTTTCTTGGACACAGAAATGCCTGTTCTCAAGGAATAGAGTCTGGTTACTTAAAACCGCTATATTTTGACTCAGACTTAACTGCGCAACTCAGGCTTAAAGTTGCATGTAAAGATGATTCCTTTGTAAACTCCGGACTCGTAACTTAGCCCACTGAAGCACTGGGCTGGCATATTTTGAAATGCACAGTGAATTATCCCAAAAAACGAACTTTTTGGATAGGCCATCCTTTGGCTTTATTCATGAGAAGTAATTTGCCCTCGCCATATCACAGAAGCCTGGCTTGATTCATGCATTAATCTGGGTGTCGGTCAGTACATTGTGACCTCTGGTTTCGTCAACGAGCTTCATGGACGGGCAAGCAACAATGATAAGGAGTGCATTATGCTGTGCCGCTACCTACCGCCTGTCTTGCTCGTTGATAACTTATATGTTAATACTAAGTACACTATGACAAGCCTACTTCTGAGTGGTGTTGTACCTAGGGCACGTCGCAGACCAGAATCCGCTCCCTCCCATGAGCAGGATCATCGCATCAACGTACTTTTTAATTGTCTCAGATCCCTTCAAATCCAATCCCATCAAATCCAATCCCAATTTCCACATGCGTTCCTCAGCATCGACAGTCAAGCCCTTAACAAAAATCTTGGCGTCTTGTTCGTTCAAAGAGAACTGTTTCATGATTACGGGAATCGCGTTGCGGATTCCTGCAGAACGATCAACGGATTCTTTCTTTTCCATCTCCCAAGACCAATAATCTGATGTCGATTATGTCAGTAAATAAATTCATCAGTTTGTGCTGATCATATACACACCGTTGGTCAAAGCCATGACTCGTCCAGAAGCAATGTAGAAATCCTGTGTGAGTTGAGTCTCCTCTTTATTAAGGTAGATATCCGTGGTCCATTGCATGAAACCTGACATGATGCTGAATAGAAATGTTTCAGACTTTATTTAAAACAGGGAGGATAGTATAATTGACCGAAAGCCCACGTTCAAGGTCCTGAAAGTGGCATATTCTTCAATGTCGTTGTATGTTTTGTCGTTTCCGTCGTACTCGGTTAGATACTGACGAAGTACTCCGATCATCCAAGGGGAACCCTTCGGGTCCAGGGCCATCATGCGATCTCTAGCATCGCGAAAAATGCTAGTCATCAAGGTCTTCCTACCGGGAGCTGTTTCGTTCTTGTTCCCAGCCAGTATTTGCTCGACCGTGGCGTGCTCGAGTGCAGCCTCATCATGGGGCAAGGCCTCGATGATATCTAACTTGAATCAGTGAAAGCTGAAGTATATTTCGGGCAGATTCACCCACCGTCATACATCCAGAGAGCTTCGATGATCTCCCCCGCGAGCTTGGTCTTCTCGGTGTCGCCTTCGGGATAGCAAATCGCATAGGCGTCACCGTAAGGCCCTGTCGCGTGCGAACGTGTGTCCTTCTCTGGGACCAAGCGTTCGAACATCTTGACGGCGGCACTAGAGCCCTCTTTGACTACAGGCTCATCCTTGTGGACCCGAACAGGAAATCTTTGGAAATATTGGGGCTCGAGAGTAGTATCAATGGCCTTGGACATGGTGGTGTCTATTAGATAGGACTTGGAGCATATGTATACTGATTTCTTTGCACGAGAGGTGTACAAGCAGAGACAAATTCAGAACATACAGAATTCAGCCATACTTCACGTGACCAGATTTAACGAGAAGTCATATACGAAATCCCGAATCCATCAAGTGGCTGTCGAGCTAAGTAATATACCAAATGAGAATTTCAACATTGAAGGACCGAAAAATTCGGGTGTGGTGCGAGATTTATTTACGATAAGAAAACAGCAGTTCAGTTTTCGCACCAGATCGAATACTAGGTCAACTCGAAGATAAATTTTAAATACTGTACCCAGGTCCCAAGTCAAGAGCCTTGTTCAACGCCACACTGGTACCCTGCATGTCATACTTCGGCGTTGGGAGGCGAAGCGATGGCGACAAGTGCGCTTACTAAACTCGAGCTACTGAAGTATCCATATAGTTAATCTCTTATAATGATAAGTAGTCATCATTGATCATTCAGGGCGTTGTGTGCAGCCGCTTAGGTTTGCTTACAACCGGTTACCCTGCCAAAGTTACAGCCGTTCACGGTGATTCACCTGTAGTTAAAAAAGGCTTAATGTTGTAAATTTGGCGGGTAAACCGGTTATAAGCAGACCTAAGCGGTTGCACACAAACAGGCCCTTATCAGCTCCATATTCGCCAAACGTTAGCAATGATCCACCTTTGGACATATTATAGCAACTTTGGTGCTGTTTCTTATCCTCGATTGATGCACAAGTAACGGGATCGCGTTCTGCTCGGAGGCGATTCCGCGCTGGGACCACACACTTGGTGGCCTGGGAATTGGTGGTCTGGGAATGAAAAATCTCAAAATGATACATTCCGGTATGAAATGCAAAACCCTGTATTTGTTTCTTGGCCCAGCCCTAGTTTTAGGTAGCGAACAATGTCATGTTGGAGGTCATGGCTTTTCTGAGTTTGGGGAAATAAGCTTCCAAGGTTTTTCGATTGGTACCTGGCCTGAGCAAATGAATATCACTAAATAGTGCTTGAAAATGTGGAACATGCAGACCATTAGCAAGAGGCAGTATTCAAAAAGGCAATACTCTGCTGACAGAATCGGATGCATCTCAGAATTTGACTTGGAGCACACACCGCATCATTGCCGCATCATGTTCTCCCTTCGTAATGCCCGTTACATTCAATTGAACACCTCCTTTAATCCGGTAAGCTCCAGGGACATGTGGGTTGGGAGAGCGTTTAATTTTTCAATTAGCCTGTACGCTCATTTATTCATCAGCCTCTCGGGTAAGTTACTATACGATTCGACCCGACCTGAGTCAATAGAAAGTACCTACCGATTTGCCAGTGTCAAAAATGATGGTCTTAAATTCTCATTGATAAGATGTAGTGACTTGGAGTATATACAAGAACACGGTTGAGTCCTTTCCTGTAAAGTCAACATGTTTAATCTTGATTTCGGATTTGAATGATAATTGGTTTGCGGCGTAAAGTAACTTATGTATATTGCAAGACTATTAATTAAACCTCACTGTTTATTCTTGGGTGACAATGAATGAAGCTGAACGAAATCCCGTATCGACATAAGGCCGCGAAATATAAAACGACTACGGTATCAGCAGAATCTCCTTTTTTATACCACTACCAAGATCGGCAAGTCTAGAAAAAGAACTGAAACTTGAAGCTTGTCCAGTAGAGTTCGTTCTCACAATAAACTCAGAGGTGTGAATGAGAAATCTTTATTTGAACCTCCGTATACAAGGATCTCGTCAATCCTTGTTGATCTTATCTTTCATTCTTTCTAACTGCCATCAACCAAAGAGATGGACCCTCTCATTGACCAAGCGGGTTGTTACAAAGGACCTACAATGCAACTCCTCGACACAATCGTTGAACGACTGTCAGAAGATCCTGACTGGTCAGAGAAGAATGAACCGGTAAGCTAGTGTCATTTCCGGGTCAAGTCTACTCCGTAAAACCTCATTGCTTCCAGAGCATCATGGAGCCTTACACATACGTTATCTAGCATCCTCGAAAAGACGTTCGGTCTCAGTTCATCGACGCGTTCAATTTGTGGCTCAATGTCCCAAAGGAGAAAACAAAAAGCATTGCAAAGATAGTGAACATGTTACACACCGCAAGTCTGCTGTGAGTAGCTGTTTAAATCCACAGGAACTGGTGCGACTGAACGATTGGAAAACAGCATTGATGACATTCAAGATAATTCTCAACTTTGGCGAGGGCATCCTGGTGAATTCTTCTGTTCTCTGCCAATCGCCCTGACAATTGACAGTATATTTAGTGGCACATAAGATCTACGGTGTTCCTCAAACGATCAACACGGCTAATTATGTCTATTTTCTGGCTTTCCGTGAAGTGAAAAATCTGTACTGTCTTTCTGCCGAACACGAGAGTTGAACTCTAGACCTTGAATCTATTATTAATGGTCAGTTTAAGTACTGGCTGTTCAAGAGGTTTATTTCTCTAAAAGAGAGGTCCTTTACAGCGGAAATTCTTAACCTCCACCGAGGGCAAGGACTTGATCTTTTCTGGCGTGACAATCTTTCGTGTCCGACTGAGAAAGAGTATGTTGACATGGTTAAAAACAGTACGTGTTTCCCCATCACCGTAAATATATCTTTTCCTCAGAACTCATGACACACAAAGACCGGCGGCCTTTTGCGAATAGGCGTGAAACTTATGATGGCTATGGCAAAGACTGGTGTCGACGTGTATGACTCGCACATGTGCTCTCGTAGACTAATTCCGACACCCTAACATATACTAGCAATTATGTGCCCCTCGTCAACCTTATTGGCGTCTTTTTTCAAATCCGAGATGACCTCATGAACTTGTCTAGTGTCACTGTAAGTTGAAAATCCACTCTTCTTGGTGCAAAAACCTAATGGATCCTCTCTCTTTCAGTACACTTCTAATAAAGGTTTTGCGGAAGACCTCACTGAGGGTAAATTCTCGTTCCCTGTGGTTCATGGGATAAGGGCAGATGGCGAGAACCGTGAGATTCTCAGTAAGTGATAATCATCCAGTGCTCATCGATATCTTGAGTTTACTGGTTTCAAAGCCGAGCTGATTGTTTCGAATCTCGCACAGACGTCTTACAGAAGAAACCGGAAACGCCTACACTAAAGCTGCATACAGTCAACTACCTCAAGGAACACACCGAGAGCTTCCAATATACACTTGTTGTACTTGCAACTATGGAAACAAGTGTAAGTCCGGCGGATAGTTGACTTAAGTCCTTAGCTTCGCTGATATATCATATTTGTAACGACAGGCTATGTTTGGGTGAGAGGAGGAAGGGAAAGAAACCTAAGGGGAACCGGGAACCAGGGGGAAAAAGCAGCTACGGAAAATCAAATCCGATCGAGGATTGGTAGTTGAGTAGAACGGGACGAGAAGGGGGCAAGAGAAGATGGAAGACAGGGTAGTACAAAAAGGGAGACAACGGCGGTGGAGAGAGAAGGATTCACGCAATACCTGAAAACAGACCAATGAGGTGAGACGGAAGGAAGAGGAATTAGGGTCAGGACGCATGTAACATGTAAATGAATGGGACAAGGATCCCTCATCAATTAAGAATAGATCCTTCACATCCTAGCCCCCCCAAAAAACCTTGCCTACAAGCATAGGTAGCTGCCACTAACATTGAGGAAAACCCAAAGAAAGTGCTGCCCAACCACTATCTGGTAGCTGCCCAGGCAGTCTTTGAAAAATTTGGGAGGCAGCCTGCCTGGTATTTTGGGACCTCTAATTAGCCTTTCGAAATCTGCATAAATAGGAGTCGCTTCTGCTTAGCCTAGCTTGGTCTTGGGGGGGTGCCTGAGGTGCTTGTCTGCGATTCTCTTCGAGTACAATGTGATAATAAACAGGGTCATCCCATATATTTTTCGCAGTGACAGTCACAGATGTATAGTCATCAACCGCAACCAGTGCTCCACTGTTGATGCCTTGTGACTGTCTACGTCCATATCTTGAGCCCGAAGGGCGATAAGATTGCCATACAATGGAGATTGGAAGTCTAGCATTCGATACAAAGACATCGATCCAGGGTTCGTGACGATGAAAATCTTCCTGATCAGTATACAGGCCCAGTGCTATAAAAATATATTTCATCCATCGGTCCAACCTTGTGTACATAAACACGCAGTGCGCATCACCGTAACGTTGTTCAGGGGGGTATGAGATTGACCCGTGTGCCTTCAAGTCGATCATTTACTCTCCAGGGAAGACCGGATGGGAAAAATATAGGATCTGCGTAGTAGTAGGCAAAAGCATGTTTAACCTCAACCGTGAAATTGAGACACTGTGGTCCTGGGATAGGTTGATAATCGGCACCTGATTGAACCTAAGGCTTAGTGAAAAAGAACCTATATATCAACTATTTTCGACCTGTATAGGTTCAAACAGCACCTAGCCCAAAACCATTTCCGTTAGGTTAATTATTGACCTATTTTCGAAAAATTTGACCTACGTCGAGAATTTTAATAAATTAGAATTCAGCACCCCGAATTAGGTTGTTCTTGCTTGTCTAGGTTTAAAAACAGCTCCGATTTTTCTAGGTCAATTCCTGTGTGTAGGTTAAAATACAACTAGATTTGGTAAGAGATTTTACATGGGTGTGGCATAAAAATGGGCATATATTTGCATAGCAGTTCATAGAGGGTACATAGACCTAGAGAGATTAGTAGAGAGTAGATACAGAACTCGGGCTCCTATAGCAATCAACATCGATGGTCGACGCGTATGTAAAGGTCTTCCTTTTATATCTAAGACGTAACTATTCAGTAAACTCAATTAATATTGACTTGCTGGCACTCACGTGATTCTCTGCAGCTGCCACTCCCACGGAAAGTCAACCTCAACCATCATCTTCCTCGTTTTCGTCGTTTTCGCCCCCAGCATCTTCTTCTGCGCTGTCTTCAAGTGAAGCACCTGCCGAATCTTTGGATGACCCCTCGACAAACTCCGGATCTGGCCTTTCACCGCCATTATCATCATCATCATCCTCCACTGCCCTTCGCACCCTTTGACGCTTTACTTTCTCCTTCCGCTTAGCCTCTTTTGCTTTAGCCTTGCGACGTTCATAATCCTCCAGTCCCTTTCGTTTCCGACTCTTGCTCGGGTCACGTTTTGCGGCATTTTCTTTAAGATGGCTGTACTTTTCTGCAACTACAAGGCTGCCTTGGGCATAGTGAGTCTTTCTTTTATTCTTCGTATACTGTCTGACCATTGCCTCGGTAGCCCAGTCATTTTCAAAACGCGCGAGAATAGGATGACGTTCTCGCAGCTGGCAGATGCACACGGTAAGCTATTACCGGCGACACCCAATTAAAAATTACTCACAACTGTAAAAAGGATTGCTTTCTC
>ML179976.1:0-36972 GCA_004369135.1 Dendrothele bispora CBS 962.96 | reverse complement strand
AGGGTAGGCCTACCTGCTCAGGACTGAGAGACTGTTAGTGGGTCGTCATAGAAGCAGTCGCCGACATGTAAAAACAGGATGAGTAACAAGCAAACCTGCCAGTGAGTTGGTTCTTAAGAGGATATGCCCTTGAATAAGGCCTCGGCGTAGGCTTTCGAAGGCGTGGACATCCCCGTTGGTGGTAGTCGTAGTGCTAAGACGACACCGAGTAGGGAGTAGTTACTCAGTAGTAGGAGACCCAAGGGGCAAACACTGTAGTTCGAAGACCCTGTCGAAGACGTGGTAACAAGCGCAAAATCGCTTGAGGCGTATTAGCGCTAGTGTCAACTTCCATTTTTCTGTGTGCCAGCATCAAAATTCCAGTCTGACGAAGGTCGCGGTCCTCAAATTTATTGCTAAGAAACTTATACCTCATGGTTTACATGAAAAATGGGTACTTTATGTGGATTTTACATGAGCGACTGTTACAGTCTACAGGCATGTGACCTTGGAATATGTATTACGTAGGCAGTCATGGAACAGTCCATGCCTGGTGGTACAAGGCCAGCCGTGGCCTCTCTTTGGTTTTGCCTTGGATCGAGGTAGCACCAGAAGGGCTTGGAAGAACTCTGTGCTTGAGGGCTTGAGGAGCAGCTGAGGGTAGTTCTACAGTGAAGGTTTAACCTTTTAAGGTTATGACTTGTGTCCGAGTCCACAGCACTTACTAAAGTTGGCTTGAATGTTCGATTTATGATTTTCCATGACATTAGGTATGTATTCATCGGATATCACCAGGAAAAAACGCGAGAATAATACGAGTGCACGTCAAGACAGTGAGTAAAGCCTATATTCTCGACGCGCGACACGAGTCCAAAACGGGATTTATTATGTAATAACTCCTGGCTTCATAAATCGACGCGGCTTCTACAGGACTAACTCTAATGCAGATTTCTTTATTACATGTTTTTGGCTATCGACGCAAACTTCCGTCTCCGTAACAGAATGACATCCAATCATTACAAAAGCCCGACATTAGGTGATGGTTGGGCCTACCTAGTCCCCCGAGCAGCGTATGAAGAGCACATTCTACGTTATGTGAATCAAGAAGAGGTGAGCATATTGTATCAGTCAATCTGGTATGCCCATACAGGATATCCAGGTATCCCGTATGTCCATATGTATATGTGTGCCTGTCCCGTATGTCAGTGCGTGCCTATCCCGTATGTCCATACGTGCATTCCCCGTATGCTCATATGGGAGCATGTGTGAATATAATTCATGCGCCGGTATGCACATATGGGCTCCCTAGTATCCATCATGCGTATATGAGTTAGTGCTGATAGTGATTCAATTTAGATGAGCAGTTGCTCCGGCTTCGCTGCAATGTTCCTTGCCAACCTCAAGAATGTTAAGGGCCTTCGAGTTAGTGGGGTTGGTGGAATTTGCTGTGGACGTCACAGGGTCTGGAGGGCAAATGGTCTTGGAGATCTACAGAGGGGTGAAAGGTAAGTTTCACTTATCTCAGTCTGTCCTGTTACTAAAGTGGTTCCAGATACTGTAACATGGACTTCATTTTCTGGTCAACAGTTCATGGTGAGGAGTACCTCTGTATTGTTGTCTCCTATGACATTGCATGTCAATGGAGTTGGAACTTCTGGTCTCGGATGGACGACATTGACCCCTCAATCCGGGTCAAGTACGGAGAGGGGCAGATTATGTTCTTGGTGCCGAAATTTCATCTCCGTGCACACCAGGCTTCCTGTCAAGCGGACTACTCCTTTAACTATGCACCAGGTGTAGGGCACACCCATGGAGAAGTCGTCGAGGAGGGCTGGGCTCAATCAAATAAGGCTGCTGGACAAACCAAGGAGATGGGACCTGGAACACGAGCAATGACTTTGGACGACATTTTTGGATTTGCAAACTGGAGAACGATTGAAAACCTAGGTATGCCGCCCGTATGGACATACTGACCATCTGGTATTGACTTAACTCTTTGTGCTCCCAGACAATGTCCTCGGGAAACGCCTACTCAATGCTATCAAGTTGTTTGATGAACATTACGTTGACTTCAATAACTTTCATGCTGGATTGATAGTGAACGTTGGGGAGACAGTACTTGCAGAGTGGGATGACATGGTGAAGGCTTGGGATAACGATCACACGGAGCTTTGTCCCTATACCATGGAAGAGGATGGTGAGTCGACTTTGATTATCTTTCCTGACCAAATGATAACCTATTTATCAGGTGACGAGGGCACACATTTCAAAGATATGGAACTCAAGTTAGCTCGACAAGAACACTCTCGGCTTGCATCTGGTCTGCCTGGTCATCCGTCCAGTCTTTGTGTGTTTGTAGTAGAAGGCATTATGCTTGGGGAGGTTCAGTAAGTCTCACATGTCTACGTTGTGGTGTTAACTTTAACCTCCCGATGTAGGCGAGGTATTGAACTATTCATCACTGTCAACAAATACATGATACCTACACAAGATCTCGAGCTTCAACGCCGACGGACCAACCTTCTGAAGTGCATCACTCATTTCCGTAATCTTCAATGTCTCCTGATGCCCCGCCTTGCCGATGTGATCTCCGAGGAGGACATGGAACGCATAGAGAATTCGGATAACGAGAAGCCCGAACAAATCAAATTGTTTCTTCCTTCTGAGTGTGGAACACGTTCGGCTCGGATCCGGGCTTGTGTTGGGGAACTGCCTGATGTGGAGAGTCAGCTTCGCGAGGCTGAGGCCCTTGACGCTCTCCAGGGTGTCCGGGATGGTCTACGTGCAAGGACAGGGTCCAGTCGCTTCAAAATGCAGAACGTCATGGGGCAAGTTGGAAATACCCGGGCAAGCGGAATCTTACGGCAGATCGACCTCAGAATCCATGCCCGGAAAATTCGATATCGCTTAGCAAGAGACGTGTTACTACGTCTCCGGGGTCATGGAGATTGGGAGCAATCAATTCGCGAACTAAAGGATGCTGATGTGCGTGGGTTGAGTGAGAGAGTATTGACAAGAGAGGAGGCTGACAGGAGGGAGCACCTGAGGGAGAGAGCAATTTGGGAGAAGGATTTAGACAACAACGACTTTTACTTCCAGGAGGAGGGGATTCAAAGCTGAGTCCAAGGGGAAACTCGGAGGGCATTATCATGGATATGGTGGGATCAGTGGGAGCTGAAGGAGGGCACAACCGATGACCCAGATTACATCGACGGTGAGTTTACTCATCCTGTATGTACATACCGCAATCACCGGTATGGGCATACCAGTACTGGGATCTTCCTTTCTGACGAATTTTTGGCAGCTGTGCGAGTTGAATACTGCAAGTCTAAGGCTTGTCTCGACCGGTCGAAGGAGGAAGTCCAGCTCCTGTGTGAGGAGCTGCGAAGGATGATGGAGTACTCGTTATGGAAGGCGGAATGGTGGCTAAGTCGGCGTTTGGGTGGGGAGGGAATGCTCTCAATCGGAGAGTCGGTGACTGCTGAACTGGCTGATGGACTCAATTCGTATGCCCTTCAACAAGTATCCATCATGAAGAATAGGCATGATCACCTGGACAAGACCTGGACGCCTCTAATTGAACACGCCAAGAAGGTTCTCAATCGGGCCCCGGACATCAGCACGTTGAGCTTCGAGCTGAAGGACAAGGAAAGAAGTGACGCAGACGCACAAAGGGCAGAAACAGAGGTATAATAGACCATTTAAATAATATACTCTTTGGTGATGGGCATTGGTATGTGCATGCAGGTTATGAGTGGGTGGTGTGTGCAGGAGGTATGTGCATGCGGGAACGACCGGTATGTACATGCAAGGTATCCCTCCCCATGATCGGCATCTAAGAGCTGGTGAAGCCGATGTCACGTGTAAAAGTTTCTCAGCCTTCCCCGGTCCTCTTCTCCATGCAGGACTGACTGGTATGTACATACAGGGTATCACGTGTCAAAGTGCTCCAGCGGCATGCAGGAACGTGCTGCAGGTATTACCGGTATGGGCATGTGGAAAACATGTCCCCCACCGGTATGTACATGCAGGACTTGCCTCCCGTTCTCGGCATCTCACAGCTGAAGAAGCCGATGTCACGTGTCAAAGTGCTCTGGCATGCAAGAACGTGCTGCAGGTATCACCAGTATGGGCATGCCATCAACACTAAGGCTGTCCACGGATGCCGGTTTTATCCCGGTACCTGCCAGGTTATCCGTGGGAAAACCTGCCGGTCCGGATAAAAAATCTATCCGCAACCTGCAGATGCAGATACTGCCGGATGCGGATTGAGATTTTGGGAAATTTTGAAAAACCTGCAGGTATCCGGCATCCGTACATAGTGTAATTTTACTGTTTAACAGTCAAAATTTATGCAAAATAATTCAAAATCACTATGAGATAAATAGCATCACTTGCTACTACCTGCCTCTAGCTCTATAGCATACACAAACATGTTGTCTTAAGTCTGAAACTAATATATATTCAATGCCATTCTTGAAGTATCTATCAATAATACTTATTTAGTAGCTCAATAAGTTTCAGTTAAGATTATAGCCAACAGACTACATATTTTTTTGTGTTGTACATCATTTTAAAGATACCAAAAAGCCACACATTTTTCATTTCTAGAAGTAATCACACAAACTTCTTGTTGAGTATGTATTCATGTTTTTGGAAATTGTGGCACCATTTGATATGAGTGAAAAGGTTATATATAAAAATGTGAAACCTGATCAAGTGTGTACAGATTGATTATTTGCACAGATTCCATTTCTAGAAGTTGTTCTCAAAATCAATTTTTGAAGGTGAGAGTGCAAAAAACATGAATTTATGAATTTATGGACTAAATCAGAAAACTGCTAAAACAGTGCGACTTTGAGCCTGTTCCAGATGTTGCCTCTGCTTGTTCTCAAAAACAGTAGAAGGATACTAAATAAAACAAGTCTCACTGAGCTAGTAATTTTTTGATTTGACAAAAAACATCCATTTATAGTCACACAGGATTTTTAGCACCTTTTTGTATTCTCAACTTTAAATATTGATTTTGACCACTACTTCTAGAAATAGAATCTGTGCAAATCATCAATATGTACACACTGGATTAGGCTCCAAATTTTTATATATAACCTTTCCATTTATATCAAATGGTGCCACAATTTCTAGAAAAATGAATAAATACCCAACAAGAAGTTTATGTGATAACTTCTAGAAATGAAAAATGTGTGGCTTTTTGGTATCTTCAAAATGATGTACAACACAAAAAAATATGGCCTGACAGTTGCCTAACTGAGATCCATTGACTTATTAAATAAGGAGTAATAGATGTTTTATTATTATATACAGACGGAAACCGGGAAGCGAAACGCGCCATAGAAGCGAAACATATATAATATGACCAGAAATAGACATATTTTCCCACACTTACCGGAACCAGAGAATAAGAAATTGTCCAGAGCGGCCCAAAACCAGATGAAAACCCGCTCCTCGAGATGCTTAGAGGGGGGTTTACAAGGTCCCTGAGTTGACCTGCTTCATTGAAATTTGATGCAGAGGTCAACAAACAGCCAAAACCGGGTGTTTCGCTTCCCTGGTTTTGATGTGTTTTTTGTTCAAAAAAGTATCTCGTCCAAATCTTTATCATATCAAACTCAAATCTCTCAAATTTTTTTTTTAACTTAAAGAACAGATTAAGGAGAATAAGGGAAAAAAAAGATTTAAGAAAATCCTCCAATATTTCATGCCGGAAATGCGAAACAGCTAGAGCGTTTCGCTTCCCGGTTTCCGTCTGTATCTAAATCTATGACTTTAATAACTGTATATGATTAAATTCTGTGAATAGACACTCAATACCTGCAGGTTTATAGTATCTGCAGATGCAGATATCTGGTATCTGTGGATACCTGCCGGTCGGATGGCCCGGATGCAGGTATCTATTGACCCGGATGAATCCAGATGCAGATAAAGAATTTTGAAATGGAAAAACCGGCTGGTTCGGATGACGGATATCTGCGGATGCATCCGTGGTCAGCCTTAATCAACACCTCCCCCTACCGGTATGTACATGCAGTGTTTGCCTACCTGTTCTCGGCATCTCACAGCTGGAGAAGCCGTCGTCACGTGCCAAGGTCTTCCTGACTGCATGCCGAGGACACCTTTCAAATTGTTCCGGGATGCATGCCGAGGAGCTGGCCCAGAGGTATGCGACCCCCTCGGCATTGAAGTCCTTGCACAGCCGGTCCTGCAATATTCCCAACGTAAAGGCCACAAGCCAAGGAACAGAAGATCTAACCCTGTTTCCCATGATGAGCAACCGAGTGCATAAATTTACTCCCACGCTTATTAAATTCCGTTTCCCAGACATTAATTGTCACACCAGCTGTAATTTGTTTTACCGATGAGGCCATTTAATATTATTTATTCATTAATACATGTTACTAAGCAAGAATCAATGCCAAACAATGCTTAGGCGATGACCCTCGCTGAGTATGGACATACCCAATACAAAACCCTGCCACAGCCAACCCTCGACCCGTCTGTAAAAACGGGGGTCAACGGGCCTCGACCTGTATGTCCTTTACAGGACCCCCAGGGGTGTAGAGCGTGCGGAAATTTCCGAGGACGCGGTAGAAGTTCCCGTTTCTACACCCATGTAATTCTCCCACCTCCTGCGAGAGAATCCGTTGGATTGCTCGAATCTTTGACAGATTTCCTCAATCGCCCTTAATCGATCTTCTAGAACAATTTCGGTCGGTTTTATCAGCCTCCGAGCTATGGTTCAACCCCTAGTCTCACTATGGAGCAGCAAAGTCCCCTCTTTTTTGTTTCTACTTCTGTGTATGTACAG
Organism: Dendrothele bispora CBS 962.96; assembly: GCA_004369135.1. NCBI lineage: Eukaryota > Fungi > Basidiomycota > Agaricomycetes > Agaricales > Dendrothele > Dendrothele bispora. The sequence goes on along the minus strand of ML179976.1, from coordinate 30,167 downwards.
TAGCGAGGTTGGTTTACACTGTATTATAGATAAAACCCACGTCATCGATTGCAACCTCTGAATATACTCTGTTTTGACTCTACAGTATATCCCTTCGTGATTCTAGAACTCTAACTGTCTTCATTAACTGCTCTAGAACACCAGTAAGTTCGCCACAAATGCAATCCAAGCTTAATCTTCCCTCTCAGAGTCAGATTCATCGCTATCCAAGTCGCTTATGTTCGATTTGAACTTAGGCATACTATCAAAGATAAAATCTTTGTCCATTTCATCAGAGTTTTCATCGTCATCAACCATCCTTGCCAATTGCTTTCTCAACAAGTCGATCAACTCATGAATGTTCTCTGGCAATTCAATTGGTTCGTAACAAGCTTGATGCGGGACAACTCTAAATGCCGCCACCTTCTCTTTTAATACAGAACCATCCATCTCGGCCACGATATACGATCCTCCTTTAGTACGTCTAATTACTATCATTGGACCTCTATATCTCAGATACATCTTTCTGTCTAGACTCTTTTCTATTGAAGTATTTCACACTTGGACTAAGGTACCAGGCTTGAAATTAATAGAATGTCCATGTTTTTGCTCGAAAAGCTCCAATTGCTTTCTTTTGAGCTTATCTACGCGTTCCATCATTGCTCTGACATGATCTCGATGCTTCGCCAATGCTTGAGCATGATACCCAATTAGCTCTTTGTATTCTAGAACTCTTCCTGGCATGTCTACCAACCAAGTTGATTCTAGAAGATCCAAAGGTAACAATGGCTCAGCCCCGATCGCCATAAAGTAAGGAGAACATCCAAAACCTCGTCTTACGGTAACTCGATCGGCCCATAAAACATGTTTCAGATACCACCACCACTTTGTGAGATCACCGCCAGTCGCTTTGACTAACGCCTGTCTAATATTGAAATGAGCCCGCTCGATTTTCCCATTTGCTTGGGAGTTATATGGGGAGATCTTAATACCTCTTATCCCATATTTCTCCTCTAGCCATCTGAGTACAGCTCTCATTTGTGGAGCATTGTCCGAGACAACTTCTGCCGGACATCCCCATCTACAGATAATGTCATCGAAGAACCATTCTGCAATACTTTTTGCATTATCTTTACGTATTGCTCTCCCCTCAGACCAAGAAGATAGAGAACAACGACCATGCACTATATACTTGCAACCATTACTCTTAGGAGAAATCTGCATAGTATCTATGTGCACTTTCTGAAATAACGAAGGTGTTGGTGTAACAGTTGGCGGGATTTTTAACATCCTCAATTGTTGATTTTGACAAGCTTGACAAGATCCAACATACCACTGTACATCCTCCTGTAATTCCGGCCAATAAAACCTTCTAGAAATCACAGCATGTGTAGCAAACACTCCCTTATGCCCGAGATAGTCATGCGCTGAGTATAGCATCTCCATTCGCTTTCTACCATCTCTGACGACTAATAGGTGAGGTCCTCCTTCATCATTTCTCTTATACATTCTCCCTTTGCTGTCTAGAAAGTAACTAGAAGCTTGTAAGGTAAAACGTCTTAATTCTGCAGGCTTCATCCCTAAAGTCACACCCGAATTTGGTTCTTTTAACCAGTCATAGATATCGGTGAGTCTCTGGTCAGCCCTTAATGCTCTACTGTTCCTTCTAGATCTCGCATAAGGATGTTCTTTATGCCAATCGTTATCAAAATTTGGTAACGCGTTCATGAGTTGCGCACTTTTGATTCTAGGATGTAACTGATGGGAAGGTATTACTTCAGCCATTCTCAGGACTTCTTGATCCTTGTCTATAGCTTCTTGTAAATCATCTTCAAACTCCTCTAGATTCCTTGCAGACTCAAATAAGTAACCACCTCGGTGGTCTATATCATACTTGAAATCCTCAAAGTCCAACGGAACATCGTCGACTCCATCACCCATTCTAAAACTAAGCGGCTCTCCATCATCTTCACCATCACGTTCTTCTGGATCCAACTTTGGTATGTGCGGTTGGTCTCCATCTGGTCTTCTAGAAAGGCCATCTGCCAAACTATGACGTTTCCCTGGAATGTGTATTAAGGTAAAGTGATACTTTCGTATGGCCTCTATCCATCTATTAATAGTGGCGTTAGGTCCCATACTAGGATTATCTAACATTCCCTTAATATACTTCGCATCTGTCTCTATTGCTAGGTTTCTAGAACCATATGTATAATAGTATGTTGCTTCTAGAGCTAACTTTAGACCATATAATTCACGTTTTGCTTGCGAATATGACGCTTCTCGTTCATTCAATGTGATTGAACCAAATAAGCAATAGTTTTTCTTCTTCGGGTCTGTCAGATCCCGTTGATACAAACTATATCCTACTGCCATGTATGAAGTATCTACCGCTAAAACCACTTCAGCATCGCTGTCGTAATCTATTGGTTTCAGAGGTTCAGCTTTAACCAACGCATCTTTTATTAATTGCATCGATTTTCTTTGATCCTCTCCCCATTCAAACGGTACATCCATTTTCGTCAGTTTTTGTATTGGTTCTGCTATTTCTGCAAAACTTCTAATAAACTGTCTTACTTGACCACAGGTTCCTAGAAAGCTCCGTACTTCCGTAAGGCTTTTGCAATCTCCCCAAGAGGTAATTGCTTTGCACTTATCATGAGCAGGTTTTAGACCTTTGTAGGCACATCTGTGTCCAACTACTAATCCTTCAGGATTACAAAGAAAGGCTTTCTTTCCGGAGAAAGTGCCTCCGCAATATTTCATTTGCTGTAGAATCCGATTTACGTTGTTAAAATGTTCCCAAATAAAACAACGAATTTTAGGATTCTCAGGGATTGTCTCATAAGTTCCATCAGGTAATTCATACAGAGGCGGCAAAAAATATTGCACCTTCCTAATCGGGTGCCACGCGGCCAGCCATGGCTTTTAACAATATCATTACTCCACTTGATCTCACTTTGCTATGGCAGGCAGGGAGTGTACTGTTGGAGTGTGGTGGGCCGTAGCACCCATTGTCAACATCATTATCATGTTACTTCGAACCATGCCTGGGCCGCACGGCACCCGATTAGGAAGGTGCAATATTTTTCGCCGCCTCTGTATCTAGAAGCTGGACCCCTTATTGCAACATCGTCAATATAAGGTCTAGTCACATGAGGTATTTCATCCCTTAGAATATACGATACATCTTCATGAAAAATCAGAACAGAGTTTGTCCAGCCCATAGGAAGTTTTACCAATCTATAAGGACCAAAAGGAGTTTGAAACATCGTTAGATCTCTAGATCTAGAATCAATTTCTCTCTGATGATACCCCACATATAAATCTAACATTCCTATGCACGCTCGTCCCACAAAATGATTCACTAGTTCATATGTAGCTGGTGGTACACCCGAATGCTGAATTGTAACAGCATTTAGAGGCTCTAGACTGTGTACTATTCGCAGTCTACCATCTTTCTTTGCTACACAAAACCATCTAGAACGATAAGATGAGTTTGAAGGTTCATAAACACCACTGTCTATATTGTCCTTTATCATCTTACACTTCTTCAAATATTCCTGGTGGTATAGGAATATTCTTTAATACCCAAGGAGTATGTGGGATCACTGGAAATACTATGGGTGGAAAGAAATCACTTCTAAAAGTGCCTGCTTCGTCAGGTTCCCAGGCAAAAGCATTCTCCTGCTGGCGTACTAACTCATGCATTAATTTTCTCTCTTCTTCCCAAAGGAAGTCTTCCGAATGATTGTTATCCATCATCTCCTTTTTCTCCTGTGTATATTGCTTCCCTGGTACAAATTCCGGTGGATGAATTGGTAACTCTGGCAATTCTCGTAAAGGATCGCCAATAATATTACGTTCAATCCGAAATTCTTCAGGTAAAGTTGTCTTAACAGGTCTAACCTTTAAGGCGACAGGTTTATACTTTCTAGAACCAAAGACCCTTAAAAGTTTATATCTCTTACGAACTTTCGGAGTCTCTAGAACTGTAGTAGAACCTCGTTCCTCTGGTCTCGATGCCCTTTCGGCTGCGTTAACATTTGTTCGAAATGTTTTCTGTTTAGATTGATCCTTGGCTTCGCATTCTAGACCTTGTAGATATGATTCTACTGCCTCTCCTGCTGCCTGATCCTTCGCATTTATGTACTCCCTAGCTGCCAATACATAGGTCTCTTTGGTTTCCTCCGATGCAAACTTTCCTCCTTTTCTAGGTAGTTTGTATCCGGTAATTTGAGCTTCTCCTTTATCGTCTAGACCAAACATCAATGCAACCTCTCCCTGATCTTCGATCAGTTCCTCGAGGTCGAAGAGTTTAAATCACTCTTCGATCCTGCTTGTGATGCGTCTGTTAGAGTAGGCTCCGCTTTTCTATATCTAACCTCTTTAGGTCTACCTCTCGTAAATGTACCAACGGTACACTTCATTTTCGAGTTGGGACAAGTTATGGTAATATCTTGATCCCCATTTGGATAGTTCTGTACTTGACTTTCAGTTATAGCGTCAAACAGTCTTCCCAATAGTACTTGGTAAGGAGGATTGTCTATTACATGCAATTGTAAATATACATTAATTTCTCCAAACTTAAAAGGTACGTTTCTGGCTAATCCTTTCGTTGGTTGCAACTGGCCATTAGCCGCTTGCATATGAATGATTACTTCAGGGTCCCAATTAAGTCCTAGTGCCGACGCCACTTCTGTAGCCACAGAAACTATTTGACTTCAACTATCTAGAACTACTTCAATGTCTAGATCAGAATTGTTGATTTTCGGGTAGATAGTTCTTAAACCCTCAGATTGTGACGCGACAATGATTACTTTTCGTTGGTCATCGTGCAGCACATCCGATCAGAACTGCTCAGTAATATCTCTCTGAACAATTGATCCAGCAGGTAATTCATCTTCAATGTGCTCTAGAACCTCAAAATCTCCAGAATTTCCCATATCGTTAGCATGCACATAGAGACAAGAGTAAGGTTCTACTTCTACCTCAGGAATATTCCGATCCAGCGGATTTTCCTCGTCTTGTACCGACGTCATGTGTATACCTAGAGTTCTAACAGGTACTCTCCGGTTCTTAGTTCTTCGATTCAACACTCTCATGAAACTAGGGGACGCCTGTTTCAATTCTCCTACTGTCAGACTGACAGTTCCATTCAAAACTCTGTCCGCTAATTCTTCTTCTAGATCTGGTTTAAACGACTCCGCCTTTACTTCATAGGCTTTGCCTTTCAATCCATTTTTAGTAAGAATCTGCGTAGGTTCTTTCATAGACTTTCTAGATACTCCCAAAGGTCTAACGTCCAAAGGTTGTACCTTGTCAAAAGGTCTACCATTCTCTTCTTCACTTTCACTCTCCGACACAGGTACCTCAATGCGAACCTTTCTAGAATCGTTTCTCTTTCTAGAACCATTCTCATCCGTAGGTCCTGCCTTTCTGAACGGCGGCACATACAAGCTTTTCTCTTTTTCTGATAATTTCGGCGGTTCTACTACTAACTTCTTCTTGGGTTTACTGACTTTGGTCTCCTCAAGTGACTTCGTCTGAGTGGAATTATTTTCAACCCTTCCACCGGTCACTATCATCGGAGTTTTCAGTTTCCCGACTGATTGGATCTGAGACCCGCAAGTAGTGAGTCTACCTTCTTATCAGTACTCGAGACCATTGACTTGATATGTGCAACATCTTGAGCTTCTTCTTCACGCATCTTTTCTAGATTGCCAATACGTTGGGAAATCCCTAGGTTATTAACACTAGAAGTCTCTTCTCGTTCAACCTCAATGGTTCTAGAGTATCCATTTTGCAATCTATGTTGTTCTTGCAAAAAGATCTCATCAGGATCTTCATATTCTATCACTAGATTGGTAGAGACAATCGTCTTGTCCCAGCCTTTAGCTTTAGCATATTTCAAGATCTTGTCTTTACGACTCTCAGTACCAGGTTCTCCTTCTGGGACTACTCCTCCGTCTTTGTAACAAATAACCCCCTCGTCATTCCTTCTAATCCATCCATCTTTAACAAATTGGTGGAAGTGAGGACAAGTCCTAACAGTGTGATCAAATTCATCGCACATATAGCAACGAATGGTAGAACCTTTGGCTCCTCCCATTCCTGATCTTTGTTGACTCTGCCAGGTAGGTCTATTAGACGATGTATTTGTCCCAAAGTGACTTCCATTCTGGAGCAAATTCTTAAGCAAGTCATACAACTCTCCTTGCTTTCGATGTCTTTCAACCATCGAGACTCTAGACTCTTTTAGTTCCTTGTTAGTAATAACTATCTGATCTAGAACTGACGACAATTTCCCTTCATACTCATTCATGTCCTCAGCTTTAGCTTTCTTTCCTAGATTGGGTAGGATTCTACTACTTTCATAGTAAGCAGCATTGCCTGACGAACTTTGAGTTCTCCTACCACTAGACCTCATAGCAATGAGATTCGTGGCCTCGATCATCTCTTTTAATGTGAACGGGTCCTCTAGACGCCTTTCGGTTTTGTCAGAAGGATCCCTTTGCACATTTCTATACGCTTCATCCGCCAATTTGTCTTCTAGACCCCTTACATAGAGCTCGACCGCTTCTAGATTCGAAAGTAGTACTGGACAGTGGAGGTTGCATTAATTTTTCCACCTCCAGCTTGAAAGCTCTATTGTAAGCGAGAATCTTCTCTGTACTACCAAATGGTACAAGTCTATGTTTCTCGACAATTCTTTCCAATTGAATTCTTGACCCTCGAGCACTAGAAGTACTTTCCAGATAGCAGTTTTTCAACACTTTCTTTAATTTCTCCCAGTCGTCACCAGATGATTCAGGTAGATTTTTAATCTCCCTTCTAGTAGACTGTTCCATCCATTTCAAAGCTATTTGAATTTTTGCTGCCTCCTCATCTACTCCGGTGCTCTCCCATATTTCCTCAATGTCGTCAAGCCAATCTAATAAAGTATGCGGCTCTTCCCCATCGAAGATAGGTGCGGTCTTTTGCTTTTTAGGCAACTTGTCCAATTGAATCTGGCCATCGCTTTGGCACTAAGGTTTCTCCCTTCAGGTTGGCCACCTTGCGGTTCTCCAACCTGTGCTGCTGGTTGTGGTTCCGACATTGTATTTGTTCTAGAATCCACTGGTTCAAAAGTTTGTGAAGATTGACTTCGATTTATGAATTCGTCAAATTCTAAATCGTCGAATTCCGGACTTGGTTCTACTGGTCCAGATTCTGATGAAAAAGATTTACGTTTCCATTGTCTTTTTCTTTTGGTAGGCTTCGGCTCTCTATCCAACAGTAATCGGCGCTGTTCTCGAGCGTCTCGACATCCTGTTCTTGTATTAGGATAAGGGCCTAACAACTGTTCTGAAATTTTGAATGAATTGACACGTCAAGATTTCTAGAAGCTAATGAGATTCCTCGTCAAGGTTTCTCGAGTTTTATCTACTGCGTGTTCCACAGATAGAAGTAGAAGTAAAAGATATTGTCACGAAAGTTACGATTTGTGAGATAGTAGATGAAACTACCAAGTCTTCCTCAAAAGAGGTCGCTTTGTTTTAATATATCTATATTGCCCCCTCGCGGTGGGCTCCAGATAAAATGCTTAAACTATGGTATAACCACAACACACCCATCAGCAAAAGGCCAAAGTCCTGTAAAGCCTTTCCATGGAAATCCAAGATGTACTTACATGTACAGATGAAGTCTCAAATGCAAGAAGCTGACACAGTTTTTTTCATCCTGTAATTACAAATACAACATGTGTTTTCAAATCCATCCTGTATTTACTTGGAAAAGGATATGACATTCTGCACAAACAACCACATGAGCTTGTATCTTTGCACTCCTTCCAAAGATGTCATTTTTTCACATAATGTGTAACCTTTACATGTAATAAAAGGTTGGAAATGGTATTTGAATACTATTTGTATTTTCAGACAAGTTTTCAACAGCTTAACATACAAAGAAGGAGCTAAGTAATGATCAACAATTTGTGATCACTGTGATCTAATATCTCATATATAATTCTCGAAACTCAGGACTTGGGGAGGACTGACGGAGCTATAAAACGTCCACGCGTCACCTTGCGATGCAGTCACGTGATTAATTTGAGCGGAGCTTTAAATGTTTGTTTTATTGTCTTGGGCCTTCGCGCGTCGTTTCTTAACTTCGCTCCACCATCTCTCCGCAACTGCACAACGCTGTCCCTCCCACCTTTGTAGATTACCTCCACAAGCCGAATCCTTCCTCAACTCCTCTCCAACCAACCAGTATATGCAAATGGCAACCCAATCAGGCATTCTACCCCGTACAAGAGCCGTTGCTCGACCCTGAAAACATATAAAGGAAGAGACGTCCAAACTGACTCGCTATCCTTTGTTCCAAGTCCTATTTGATCACCTCTGACATGTCTACCCTCCCAGCCGTTTCCGTCGTCACTGTTCTTACTTACCTTCTCGTTCTGTCGTCTTTACAAGTCCGAGAGAATGATTTTAGTGAGTATATGCGCGTATTATTTTTTATCTCTGTCATTCAGAATTCTTATTATTGTCACTGATGTCTTTCGCGATCATTCATTTCCATGGGAGCATTGCTAACGTGCGTGTTTAGGCTATTGAACTTTCTTCTACTGCAAGTGTACGTGTTTCTTAACTTGTGTTGACTATTATTTCATTGCTCACACTTGTCTTCAGACTAGTAAACCTCCTTATTACTGATAAGGTATGTTTCTCACCAGTATTCACTTTGTTTTGCCGTTAACATCTGTTTCAGTTTGGGTTTCCGTGCACATGATATCAATTAATGCTCCTGCTTGTCTCTCACTCGCTTTTTTTGCTCTTGCCTCTCACTCTTGATTTTGTTGCTCTGCCCTTCCTCGCTCTCAGTGCTCACATTAATCTCACTCCTGTATTTGTCCTGTTGTACTACATAATCTTATCTGGACTTGCCATTACCTTACTGTATGCTATAATTGTTGTATCACTGAATTTTATTCTATTTGGTCAAGGATATGTTTGATAATGCACCATGTGAAAGTCTGACACCAGTTTATACATAACCTGATCAGTCTGTAAAGGCATACCATCCTGAACACTCCTGTAAATAAAAGTCATCCTTTTGAGTCTGTAAAGACTAATCATCCTGGAGTCTCCTGTAAATGTAAACCATCCTGTATTACCTTTTCAGACTTTTAAGAATGTATTGTTTACCAGGTTGTGCCCACCTTTGCAGGTGTACAAAGTTTCTCATAGGCAAATTACACCTGCAAAGTATTCAATGTCTTCCCAGGCCAGTTAGAGCTTTGCATGCCTGGTCAGGTCTTTTGCCTTTTGCTGATGCCAAAAGGACAATGTAATGACTCTAGAACGAATCAAACAAAACCACAGTCAATGTATAAGTGTTCTTGACCAAAACCTAGTTCAGGCGGTTATGCGAGTGGTGCTTAGGTGTAGGAACCGTTTATAGATATTGTAGAACAAAGGTAACTGCTTTCTAGAAGACGTCTAGTGTTTCTAGAACCGTCTCTAATTGAAGAATCACACTAAGTGCCAATAGTACTCTCACTTCGAGATCAAAAGGTATAGGATTCGGGTTACTAAAGAGCTATTCCTCTGTACCTAACACACTTGGTTAAGAGCAAGGCCTCTCACACTTTAGTAAGTGTCTAGACTTAGTCACAACATTCCAGCGTTGTCCTAGAGCCGTCCCTTAGTATCTAGAGTCTACTGTTGACTCTGTCTTTGGTAGAGATTACTATTACTCTCTTGAATTGAATGTGCAATACTCTAGTCAACTTCCTAATACCTTTGTAAGGGTACTAGTATTGAGATTCTATGTTCTACCTAGTTCACTTGTCCTACAAGCCATAACAACTTGGTTCTAGAACCAGTACCGTAGTCGTTTCACTTGATTCAAAGGTTCTAGGATTTGGGTGGAGTTCATATCTCAATCGTAGACTTCCTAGAAGTCACTGACCATACTTCTAGACAAAGAAGCTATTACTACATCCTTTGACTATTAGTTCGAGACTCACTATAGTCCTCGTTTTCCCTATGATTACTTTCTAGAACCTTTAATAGGTCTCTAGAACAATACTAATTAACGTAAAAACGCAAAATTGTATGCTTAAACGCATTTGAAGTGCGTTAGCAGTTCGAGTTTTTTGAGTTTTGATGGAAATTTATTGGCCTCGCTGTAATCAATAAATGATTTTGAAGCGCCGGAGTCTATAAGAGATGGGATGTTTCTTGACTTTCGGTTAAAGAGTCGGGTTTGTACGATAAAAGTGTTTGTAGTTTTTGATGGAATTTGTATGTTAGTGGAGTTTGTGATACTTGCTTGTAGGGCTTCTGTTTGTATTGGACTGGGGCTCGGTAGGTCTATTTCTCCCCCTCGTTGAGGTCCTGAGCCCCCTCTTCGTTTCCCTGTTCGGTTTCTGCGTTGGTAAGACATGATTGACCACATTCTTCGTGTTCCTGATTATCATCTATTTGATGAAAGTCCCCGTTGCTGTCGATAGCGTATAATATTTTCTTCTGGTTCGTTATTCTCCTCGTGCTCCCACTCGAAGCAAGATTTTCCTACCACGGTATGGTGGTGTGTCTTGCATTCTTTTCCGAAATGACCGCGCTCCCCACAGCAGATACATAATCCCTCATTCATTCTCCTGTCCCTCTCTTCCCTAGATATCCAGAAAGTCGGCATTTTGGTCGGGACTTCTGTTTGCGCAGCTTTCGCCGTAGCATTCTTTGTTGTATTCCCCTGACCTTGTGTATTCCGGGATCGGTCATAATTATTTCCGGTAGAATTACTACTGCTTGTAGTATTAGACGTTGTCGGACACCTAGTGCTGGGATGCACATAGCAATGTACAGGGGAAAATGACCCTTGGGGACTTGCAAATATCATGGGCAACTAGGTGGCTATGTCTCAAACACCACCGGCATGGTTCTAAGGGCCTCCGGCACCATGGAATTATTACAAAATACATGGCATGGCTTCGGCAGGACTGTAAGAGTCTTAGTAAGGTTTTGTGACAGGTTTGTTTATGTGCATCTCAACTGGGAGGTGTACATTTACAAATGTCATGGTCAGTATCTCGCTTGATGGCTGGAGACAGTGAGTGGGGGTCCTTGGTCATTGCCCCCGCCATCTTGCGCCCTTCCCAAAAGGATTATGGTCATGTGATGTAATCACAGGAGTGCTAATTGTGGCTGATACAGGGTGATTTTGATAAAACCCGGTATGGGAGAGATAACATAGATAAGATAGGGGTGATTTTTATAAAACCTGAGATTGGAGAGATAAGATAAGGATGTCTTGGACAATCTGATGCAGATTTACCCACAGATTCCAAATCTGGTAGCGATTTTTGAATAGGGGCTGTGGCTGAAGAGAAAAACGCAAAAAACTCGGCGGGAGCCGGCGATGAAAAGCATGAAAAATTATGTAAGTAGGTTTCTAGGAGTAATTTGGGATGGGGAATTCGAATTTTCAATCAGTTTTGTAATATCTTTAGTGGTTGTTGAGATATCAGCAAATTACAGTGAAAGAAAGCAAAAAATTGATTTTTTTCCCAGGGGGATGCTGATAAGGATCAAAAAAAATCATATAAGCGGGTTTCTAGGGGTAATCTGGGGTGGGGAATCCAAATATCTAATCAGTTTTGTAATATCTTTGGTGGTTCTTGAGATATCAGCAAATTACAGTGAAAGAAAGGAAAAAATTGATTTTTTCCCAGGGGATGCAAATAAGGATCGAAAAAATCATGTAAGCGGGTTTGTAGGGGTAATTTGGGGTGGGGAATCCAAATCTTCAATCAGTTTTAGAATATCTTCAGCAGTTCACAAGATATCAGCAAATTACAGTGAAAGAAAGAAAAAAATTGATTTTTTCCCAGGGGATGCAGATAAGGATCGAAAAAATTATGTAAGCAGGTTTCTATAGGTAATTTGGTGTGGGTAATCCGAAGATTCAATCAGTTTTGTAATATCTTTAGTGGTTCTTGAGATATCAGCAAATTACAGTGAAAGAAAGCAAAAAATTGATTTTTTCCAGGGGATGCAGATAAGGATCAAAAAAATCATGTAAGTGAGTTTCTAGGGGTAGTTTGTGATGGGAAATCCGAATTTTCAATTAGTTCAGTAATATTTTTATTGGTTCTTGAGATATCAGTAGATTACAGTGAAAGAAAGCAAAAAATTGATTTTTTCCCAGGGGATGCAGATAAGGATCAAAAAAATCATTTAAGCGGGTTTATAGGCGTAGTTTGGGGTGGGAAATCCGAATCTTTGATCAGTTTTGTAATATCTTTAGTGGTTCTTGAGATATCAGTAGATTACTGAAAGAAAGTAAAGAAATGTTTTTTCCCAAGGGGATGCAAACCTAGATTGAAAAAAATCATGTAACCAGCTTTATACAAATGGTTTGAGGTATCGGATCCAGTTACTCGAATTACCCGCATTTGAATCACAGGTTATAGAGCTCCCTTGACCCGTAACCATCATGTGGTCGGGTTTTCTCACGCTTCTCGGAAGCGCTTCTAGGGACGAGAGCCCACGTCGAACGCCCTGCGTGACGTGTATGGTGCTCGAGAGACGTTGGGGAGTTTCAATACCCTCCAATGTCTACTGAGCCCCTCTCGAGTCAGACGACTGCTCGCTCACGACCCCATGGGTCGTGGAATCACACAACACAAAACCGCTAATGACTCGAAGCCCACCACTCAGTACAACCACGAATCCACAGGCGAATACTAATCCTCGAAAGGCTCAAGCGCTCACTACTGACCCTCCTTGTCTGAAGAATCGTCTCCGGCCCCTCTCTTCGCCGTTAATGCCACTAATGCCACTTCCACACTCCTTTGTCCTCCCAACCGCCTCGTGCCCGACCTTTCCTTTGTTCAAGTACCTATAATAAGGGAACTTTTCCGTCTGTCCTTACCCATTACCTCTCTCCACTACCCCCACTCGATATGCCTAACCCGAAGTCAACCAAACCCACCAAATCCACCAACCCCACCTCTAGCACCCAGAATCTCAACCAAAGCGATACTGTCCAACTCCGAGGACGCTCCGTTGAACGCATGGCCCCCGTACCAAAATCTAAAGGACCCAAGAGGGACCCACCGGAACCGATTCCAGAGCAAGACAACCAGTCCTCCGACGCAGCTTTAGCAGCTGAACTAGTCGGCACCGGACCTAGTCAAACTGCTCCATTGACCGCTCCCTTGGCCACTCCCTTGACCGCTCCAATGACCGCTCCCTTGGTCACTCCGTTGACCGCTCCGTCGACCACTCCGTTGAACGCTCCGTCGACCTCTCCGTTGACCTCTCCGTTGACCGCTCCGTTGACCGCTACTGACAACGAAGGCGGACATGTGAAAGAGATTGTCCAAATGCTAAACCATACTAGCAATCTACAAGACCCGGCGCTTGCGGTACTACTAAAATAACTCTACACTTCCGCTACACTTTAACTTACACTTCTTTTTGGCTAGGCTACCATTGCTGAACAGGCTGCCGCTTCTGCAAAGAAGAGGCACCTTCGTGTCAACGCTAACAGCAAACCGAAGCCAATTGAAGTCTTTCATGACGCATCGGACGATTTTAGACCGACATACTACCCCATATCCCCCTCCTACCCAAATCGAAGTCTTGAGGACCTCGATATTGCACCCGGGTTCCAACGCCGTCTTGAACGAATTGTTCAGCCCACTTCCATCTTCGACTACGACGCAACTCCATCTGGCAGCAAACAACCGCCGGGCAAGGACAAAGGAAAGCAACCAATTCGAGGCGAGAGAGGAAGCAGATTTGCGGACGCGTTGTCGGGACTTGGGAGTAGTCTCGACAAGAATCCTTTCTATTCCATACGCCCCCAATCTCCCAAAAGCCCTACCACTCGCAGAAGTCATAGTGCATCCCCAGCTTCTCGAGCGACGTCCTTATCCCCTAACTCGCCAGAGATTGCCCCTCGCCAGACCAATTCCGCGTCCCTCTTTGTTACCCCGCGGCCAACGACGTTGCTCACCAACCACGCGACCAAGTCGGCTCCGGCTACAGTTAACGCTCCAGCTGCACCACCTTTTAACAACGCAATGCAGGGCATCAACCCACCCGCCGTCGCTACTACCCATCCAATAGCACCGGTCATTCATCCAGTCACAATACCAACCTCTTTAGTGTCACCAGTCACACCGCTGCCTCCAGCTATACCACTGCCTCCAGTCACTCTACAGCCTCAAGCTGTGCCGCTGCCTCCAGCTACACCGCTCACATCGCAAATACCGGCAGCTCATACACTACCACCACCACCTCCACCCTCGGTCAACCTACCACCAACCCCACCGGTATTCCACACTGTACCGCCTCCACCTCCACCTCCACCATTCACTCAACCAGACCAACTCCAGTTGCAAACAACGACAGCTCATGCTACACCTCCACCACCACCTCCACCTTCAGCTAACGCACCACCATTCCCACCGGTATTCCACGCTACTCCGCCTCCACCTCCACCCCCACCAGTTGCTCAACTAGACCAGACGGTCACGACTTTTCCTGTCGACTGGCCGGAGAGAATCCATGGCTTCACGTCGGCAAACCGTCTTCTCGGACTTGTCCCCGCGCAGGAACAGCAATGGGACAGAGTGGATACTACGACTTCCTCTAAAGTACTGGTCCAGCGTACGGGTGGATACCCAGCAGGAGACACGCCCTACGACATTGGCCAAGCCATCGTCAAAGCTTTCCAAACTATCTTTCAAGTCACCCCCTACATCGGCGCTCCTGGCCTAAACGAGAGTGGTCGAGTCGACCAAAGCTGCCCCTGGTACCTCGTTTACAACGTCCCACCACATGTTGCTGCTTCCGTTGTTGGACGCGCCTGGAGTGTACGAGACGTCATCTCCTTTATCGCTATTCCCTATAATCCAACTCCATCATCCTACATCTTTACCCTCGACTCTATCTGGCTGATGAACCTTGAAGTTGGGACCACCGCCGAGCAATTTATAGCCAACGTCATTACCCGGACTTGGCGTGAAACCCCGGCCATTATGCAATTCTTAACCACCTTCATGGATGCACTGCCCGAAAACACTACGATTGACCAGTACCTCCAAACGCTACTGGTCCGTCCACTTCCTTTTGAACGGAAAACGGTCTATCGTGTTTATATCACCCCGCCTACCAACCAACTTCACCTCTACGATACTTGGCTCAGCCTGGTCCTCGCACAGCCATACGTTTTCGTCTCCGGTATCGGTAAAGCCCTGAGTCATTTCAAGTGCTCATGGTGTCGATCCATCGACCATCCATCAAACTTTTGTCCATGGACCAAGTACGTCACCTGGTACGGTCCCAGTGCAGCGACGCAAGCAGCTGCCAGTCTCAATACCGCAAATAACACGAACCAGCCCTACACGAATAATAACCCTTCCAACTCCAGTTACCCGAGTCAATATCAGGATGATTTCAACAACGGACTTCAGAATCAGGGAGGGTCCCGCGGAGGTTACCGTGGTGGTTACCGAGGCAACTTCCGGGGAGGATATAATGATAACCGGGGTAGAGGCTCAAGGAGAAGCAGAGGTAGCCGTGGAGGACGAGGCTACTTTGGAGGGTATTAGACCCATTCAACTCGCATTAACAATACTCAGATTCCTACTTACTAAACTTACAAACACGTCGCTAAGTACTACCTATGGTTACTCTCACAAACACGTCACTAAGTATTAACCATTATTACTCTTACAAACATGTTGCTAAGTATTACCTATGATCACTCTACTAAGATCCCGTTGTCTATACTCTGTACAATTACTCCACAACCCATGTATACCTTTTTGATAAAGTGTAATGCCTATTTAACCTACTATGCCCCCTTCTCTCAATCAATCAAAAGAAATGAGACAAAAAACGGAACGGGATTTGTTTCTCACTAATGCCAGTGTCTCTCTGGCATTGAATAGTGTTTTAAATGAGACTTGGCCTGGTACGGGCCTAAAGCGAGTAGTACTTTAAGAGCACCAGCATTCTTGGTGTGCTGCTCGTCGTCCGGCTCTTGATGGATAGAGTAAATCCATCCGGACTAATCTGGGTTCGCACCCCATTTAGTTCCGTTATCTCTTCACGCTACAAGTTTAACACAAGGATCAAATTCAAATGTTCTGGTTTACAATGACGACAACGGCTTCAGCCTCTCTAGCTCTGGAGGGGATGGCAGTTCGACCGTCACTAACATCCCCAATGATAGAGATAGAGAGATCGGCGACGGCTATTATTCTTCTTCTTCTTCTTCTCCTCCAACAACTGCACAAACTCGAACAACACCTGATTCAAATGAAGTTACTCCACAAATAGATATCTTGCCTACCCCAAACCCATCCCTACAAAACAGACAAAACACAACACCACCAAGACGTTCACAAAGAATACAAAATCAGGTCCCTCAACCTCTAAACATAAGACCTCAACATATAAATCAACAGCATACTCAACAACACATACCTCAACAACAGGATGACGACCTCATTACCCACTTTAAGTATATTGAAGACATCCCTGACAGAATCCGAACAATCACTGACGAAAATGCCCGTAATACATTCAACCTACTACGCCATAACTACCACACATCATCTCACCCACGTATACAAAAGACAACTCGAGCTCACCTCAAAATTGGATCACTCAATATTAAAGGTAGAGGAGCAAGATCTGTGTACCATCCAGAACACAAATGGACCGACATTCACCGCCTACTTCGACAAGAGCAAATTGGGGTGTTAGCCCTCCAAGAAACCCATCTCTCGAGTGAGCAAGCTGATGAAATTCGAAGCAGTTTCTATGGACAACGAATGAGTTTTTTCTCCTCCCTTGACCCAGATAATCCTAACTCTGCTGGCGTTGCCATTATACTTAACAATGAAATTACAAACTCAGAAAATGCCTCTGCCATAGAAGTTATCCCTGGCCGTGCCCTATGTGTCACTGTCCCCTGGCATGCACAACTTCAACTTAACATCCTGGTGATCTATGCACCAAATGACCCTAGTAGCTCCAAGGAATTCTGGAATAACCTAGACCTACTATGGAAATCCAAACGACTACCGATACCAGATATCGTTTTAGGTGACTTCAACTTTGTGGAAGACCAAGTTGACCGCCTCCCACATCATGCGGATGAACAACACCTACTGGAAGCCTTCACAAATCTACGCTTTAACCTCAATCTCAAAGATGGCTGGAGATGCACCTACCCTGATACTAAATCATATACATATGTCCATACTACTGAAGTATCACTCTCAAGGATAGATAGAATATACTTGTCACCAGAGAAATACAATCATAGCCGCGACTGGCAGATTAGTGATGTTATAGGACAGCTATCAGATCACCGTCTCGTAACATTCACACTACATAGTTCGAATGCTCCACATATAGGCCCTGGACGCTATGCAATGAAACCCCACTCCTTGACCAACACAGCCTTCCTGAAGGAGACAATGACTCTGGGTGAGCAAATGGTAAATGATATGGAACAATGTATGAACCAGCGCACACCAACCAACAATCCACAAGTACTATGGACCAAATGGAAGACACAAACCATTGAAATTGAACGCAAACATGCAAAAACAAGTGTAGGAGCCAAAAGATGTAAAATTATCAAACTACAACAGCAGCGGAAAGACCTACTGGCAAGTAATGACCCATGTCCCCAACAAGTATCACAACTGCAAGCACAAATAAACCAACTTACTAGTCAAGTGCATAGGACAGGCAAACGCTCTGTAAGGGCTAAGTGTGAGGTTGAACTTGATCTTAACACCAAATTTTCTGCCTCACTACAAAAAGAGCAAAAGACTCGTAACCCAATCTACTCACTTAAGAAAAGGGATGGAGATGACACCAGTCGGATAACTAAGTCAATTGATATGGCAAAAGCAGCTGGTGAATACCATGCAAGCCTACAAGCTGAAAATAACCCTGATCCCAACCAACTAAATGAACATATACAAGATGTACTACAATTTGTGACCAAGACTGTCCCTGATGGGGAACAAAAGGAAAAACTAACTGAAGACATCAATCGGACTGAGTCTCTGGATTCTCTAAAAAATTCAGCTGACCTGAAATCAGCTGGCCTAGATGGCATACTTGTTGATTTGTATAAAGCCTTGAACCACCAATTCTCTAACAATCAACAGCTTAGAAAGAATGGGAACCGGGAAGTCCCAGTATTTGATGTAGTGAAAGCCATGACCATACTCTTTAATGATATACAAAAGCATGGACTTATAGAAGGGTCCACATTTAATGATGGATGGATGTGTCCCATCTACAAGAAGAATGACCCGGAAGACATTGCCAACTACCGCCCTATAACTATTCTCAATGCAGACTATAAAATGCTAATGAAAATCTATACTGCCCGTTTAACTCCAGTTACACCTAATCTCATACACCCTAACCAAGCAGGTTTTATGAAGGGGCGTAAGATTGATGATCAAGTTCTCTTAACTAGATTCTTTATTGAATATGCAGAGGAAGAACTCAAAAATGGAGCTGTAATTGGCCTTGACCAGGAGAAAGCCTATGACAAAACCAGACATCAGTACCTTTGGAGAGTGCTTGAGGCTTATGGCCTCCCTGCAGAATATATCAACACAATTAGAGACCTCTACACCAATGGAACCACAGTTGTCTACATAAATGGGGAAAGAAGTGACCCTTATCTGGTAATTAGAGGAGTGAGACAGGGTGACCCTCTGTCTTGTTTACTTTTTAACCTCGCCATTGAACCACTTGCTGAAATGCTCCGACAATCTAACCTGAAAGGAATTCAAATCCCTGGACATCTAGAACGCCTTGTTACAACATTATTTGCAGATGATACTACAGTATTTGTAGATTCAAGTGATGATTACAACCATCTGGTTGGTATCCTTGATCGCTGGTGCGCAGCATCAGGTGCTAAGTTCAATGTATCAAAAACAGAAATAATACCCACTGGCTCTCCAGCATACCGAGAATCCCTTGCATCCACACGTTCTATCCACCCAGAC
This sequence comes from Dendrothele bispora CBS 962.96, assembly GCA_004369135.1. Taxonomy (NCBI): domain Eukaryota; kingdom Fungi; phylum Basidiomycota; class Agaricomycetes; order Agaricales; genus Dendrothele; species Dendrothele bispora. Next base: position 11,131 of record ML179976.1, on the reverse strand, counting down.
CAGGCACCCATACCCCAAGGCCCAAAGATTAATAAAGATGGAGAGTCAAGCAGGATGCTAGGAGCACGACAGGGAAACCTTGTTAATCCTGATGCCATCTGGGTACCAATAACAAATCGAATGGAGAGTATTCTAGACAGGCTACAATCAACCCATCCAACACTGGAAAGTGCCAAACATATTGTTAGAAATACTATTGCTTCCTTTACCGAATACTTTGTCCGAATAGGAGAAACATTGGGACCCAGAGCAAAGACTCTTGAGAAACTCCAAAGACACTTCATTTGGAACAATGCAAAAGTCCCCCCCCTGAGCTATGATCAACTCTCACAAGAAACAAATGATGGTGGTAAAAAATTTTTTAACATCCACCACCGAAATGATGCCATTGCTCTGATGCACCTCAAAACATATCTCAACATTGCAGAAGACCGTGCTCTATGGACCTTCTTTGCAGACCATCTACTTAGTAAAAACTGCCTCCTGTCATCCACCTCACGTCTAGAAGCAAGAATTAACCCCTTCCTTCAAAATTGGCGCCCAAATATACGTAAAGTTAACTCTATTCTCCGACAATTTGTGAAGTCAGCAGACAAATATGGTGTTGAGCTTGACCATTACCAAATGAGTAACAGTGCAAAGAGACAATTACCTCTATGGCACCATGTTGGAGAGCTCTCCACAAAGCGCCAATATAATAACAAACCCACCAGCCAATGCCTACGTACCCACCATAAAGTACTCCTTGTAGGTGACGCACTTGACTTTGCACAAAGGCTTGATGATCCTCAACACTCCCCAAGACGAACCTGCATGTGTGACGGATGTGTCTACGACAGAGAAACATCTAGTTGCAGCAACCCACATGCCTGCCTACTTGAAGCACGCCTGCGCCTAACACAACTCGATCCAGTTTGGTTACCTAGCCAGCCCCAGGGGGAACCAGTACCAACTCTCACTTCCACTGATGAGAATGACACTATTATGAAACCCATCACCCTGAGTAATAATATTGCAGACTCCTTCCGAGTCTTCACCAAGTACAACCCAAATGACCATGTTGGCCTACTACCAGATGATGTGCCTGAATCTCACTTCTTTACACCGACCACACCACCACTTCCCAACCAAGGGGACATCACCTTGGTTTCAGCACCCGCCTACCTCAAGGTACCTAATGACAGAGGAAGGCATGGCTTTGGGGTCTGCTCAACTGACCCACAATTCCCAGTTATCAACATAAGAGTCCCAACACACTTACACCAGAACAAAATTACTGCAGAGGCACTAGGCCTCATCTATGGGCTCCTAAACACCCATACCTCAACTCCGCTTCGCATTGTTGTATATAGTAAATCACTCTTCTTAGCACTTACTAAGAAAAAGGATGAACTGAGAAACTGTGGACTAATAGGAGTCAGAAATGCAAGAATACTACAAGCACTATTTCACTTATTAGACTTACGGCAAGCACAGACAGCATTCAGACAACTGTCAGATCTAAACCCAACATCAAGCCCCTGGGTGCAACTACTCCATAAAGCAGAAGCTCTTGCCAAAGATGGGGTGAGCAAAGAAAATGCTGACCAGATAGACCTCTCCAAGGCCCCTCAGCCTCCTATCTGTGGTGCCAGACTATCCACCCTCACTCAATCCCTAGCCACAAAAGGTGTCAGAACCTCCCAAGCACTTAAACCAAGAAAAACTACAGAGAAAATCATTGATCTAGTCCAGCAAGCTATTCTCAGCCAAAGTGGAAATCTACCAGAAAAAGGTTCAATATGGTGTGCAATTAAAACCAAGAACTACACAAGACGTGAACGGAACTTCTTCTACCTGGCCATGCATGGTGCACAAAGAATAGGTAAATACTGGACCAATATCCCAGGGTACGAGGACCGTGCCATATGCAACCACTGTAATGAAATTGAGGACATGGAACATATTCTCTTTAAATGCACCCGGCCAAACCAGTGCAATATCTGGGAAGAAGCTGCCAGACAGTGGCCAGATAGCTATGGCCGCTTCCCAGTTGACTCACTAGGGTTAATCCTTGGCTGTGGCCTCCTGAAGATTAAAGTCAAGCAAGAGCAAACGGAGAGTGCAAAACGACTATTGCAAATCTTAGTATCCACCACTGCACACCACATTTGGAAACTCCGAAATGAGAGTGTCATAAATCGGGATGGTGATTCCATCTCAAGACCTGAATCAATTCGAAAATGGTACCATTCACTAAACGACCGCCTTACAATGGATAGAATCCTAACTAATCGCAAGAAATTTGGCAACCGTGCAATATCATGTGGACTTGTAGAAAATACTTGGCTCCCGCTAATTGAGCCTAAACCCCCTGACGGATGGGTAACAGATCCCGAGGTTTTAGTGGGTATCAGGCAACTAACCAACATACATAACGATACCAGTCTAATAGACAGTGATGATGATGAGTAAATGACCTGGAGTCCCACACTACAGTGGCAGGTTCCACTGTGTGCGTAAATTTGCATTTCCTCAGGAGTGGTACTAACTCTCCTTGAGACCTGGAGGTTTATACTTTCCCTCCTCAAATACGTTTGTTCCTGCCGGGGCTTGCATGTAGCAGCTGCCGTTAACTCATATGCAGGGATAGCTAAATATGGCGCGTACCACAAAACAAAAAAAAAAAAAAAAAACAAATGGTTTGAGGTAGGAAGCAAAAGTCTTTGATCATTTTTTTGGTTTTTTTAGTGGTTCTTGAGTCAGTAAATTACTGTGCAGAAAAGGTTTTTTCTCACAGGGATGCAAAAAAGCATTGGGAAAAGTACGTCACAGTAAGCATGTGCTTAATGGTGACTCAGGGTGAGTAGTTTAATGTAAATCTGCATAGAAAAAAACTATGTACGTACTGCTACAATCACTGCAAAGACATTTTTTCAGAGACAATTCCAAAAACAATATTGTGAGCATTTTGGAAAATCTTAACATCTATATTCCTCCAAATACCTGGAATCTCTCTCCAACAGTAAATTTTCAAGGGTGATGGATGTGAGACATGGAAAAGAGAATGGCTTCTTTGAAGATTTAGCTTACATAGACAGTCATGTTGTCTAAATATCTGTTGCAGTAGTATTATTTAAGATTTCCAAAGAGTGTTGGAAAGTCGTCGTTCGGGTAAAAGAGAGAATAAATTCAACAAAAGCGTAGGTAACTATTTAAAGGCCGTGATTACATAATATAGGTATAGAAGTCCGAGGATGATATCTCCAACAAAGAGATTGAGAAATCAAACATTGGAAATAACGTGACTGAAATGGGAAAAGTGGAGTAATACTTAAAGCAAAGGTAAGTTTTTGATTCTTATCAAAGTTACCCTAGGCTCATGTGGTCAATAAAATGATTGCAGAACATATGGAGAGAGAATGTAGTTACCAACTACATTTAAGATTGCCCTCTCAGATAGTAAGCTTATACAATGAACTTTGTTTGAACTTTTGGTCACACCCACAATTCTATGAATGTCATCAGAAATTAGCACAGCCACATTTCTCTAAGCTCGCGGGGGTGTTTAAGAGTGCCTTTGTATCTGTTTGGCAACTCACTTAGCACAGCCACATTCCTCTAAGTTCTCGAGGGTGTTTAAGAGTGCCTTTGTATCTGTTTGGCAGCTCCCTTAGCACAGCCACATTCCTCTAAGCTCTTGAGGGTGTTTAAGAGTGCCTTTGTATCTGTTTGGCAACTCCTTTGGCACAGCCACACTCCTTCAAGGCTCAATGTTTAAGAGTACTGTAAGGTAGAGGACATCCACCTTCGTCAGACGTCACGTGGTCTAGTGTGACACTACCCGATTTGGCGGCATTCAGTAAAAAAAATCTGTAAAAAATTCCTCACACCATGTGAAGACTATTCCTACCATGAAGTTATCCTATTTTACACTATCATGAACCTGAGATAGAAGAGACTAGCAGAAATTGAGATTTACAAATGTAGTAGCTGGAATACTTTCGGCTAAGGCAAAAACTAGTATAACCTCTACTCTGTCTTCAATTTTTGACCAATTGGCACCAAAGCTATCAGAGCTCATTTTAATGCATATTAAAACATTTTCATGGCAGGAATAGTATATAAGTGTACTACATGAATATCTGATGATTTTTGAAGCATTTATCGACAAGTATGGTAGTGTGACACAGCATCACGTGACGTCCAATGAAGATGGATCACCAGATACACTATCACTTTTGTAAAAGTACTGGACAACTTGTCCGCACGGGTTTTGCAAAAGTTGCGGACAATATTTAACCTTAAAAAAACACTTGTTAGAGTTAGGGTTAGAGTTAGAGATAGGTTAGGGATAGTGTTAGGGTCTGGTTAAGGTTAGGGAAGGTTATTTATGCAGAAAAAAGGGGTTTTGCAATATTTTATGTATTTGTTTGTCTATGTTTACAAGTAGTGTTAGAATGGCTCACATTAGCTCTGATGACAAATTTACCCTTGGAACACCTGCCAAATAGGGAATTCCAGTCTGAGAGGGTCTTGCTAACCCAAATAAGGCAAAAAACGAGGTTTTAATGCTAATTTCTTGAAATTATTGTTTGGATCTACTTTTGTAAAAGTGGTCTTTTTTGGGCTTTTTTAGTGCAAAAAAACCCTTGTCCATAATTTTTGCAAAACCCGTGCGGACAAGTTGTCCGGTACTTTTGCAAAAGTATTAGGGTATCGACTGGATGGATGTCCTCTACCTTACCATTTCCTTTGATTTGATAGTCACACATCACAGGCCCCTTCAATATATCGAAAAGTCACGGAGGTCACGGAGTCACAGAGGTTTAACGGACAAAAAATTTATGGAGTCACAGAGGGTTTAACAAGCCAAAAATTAAATGCTCTTTGAGATATAAAATCAATGTATGAAAGTATGTAAAATGAAATCAAGAAAGAGTCCATGAATCCGAGCTCTCAGTTGGCCGGTTTACTGAGGTTTAGACTTCCATTTGTTTCCCCCACTTGTACTCATTGTCTAATGAAAAAAAAGTCACTGGTCACATCTCACATTATTGGAGTAGTTATTTCGTTTGAAGGGTCAAGGGTTGCACCCCCTATCGAATCGAAGGAAATGGTACAGTAGTACTTTCCACATTTCTTCAAGGCTCTGGAGGTGTTTGAGAGTGCCTTTGTTTGGCAATTCCATTAGGACGGTCACATTTCTTCAAGGCTCTCAAGGTGATTAAGAGTGTCTTTGTATGCTTAGTCAGAAAACTACTGGTATACTCGCATACCAGTAGTTTTCTGACTAAGCATATTAAAATCCAGATTTCAGATATTTTCGGGCATGTCTCCATAATTAACCATTCAATTTATACATTTGGAGGCTCAAATTAAAGCCCTAATTGAGGGGAACTATCCATCGACTCCTGAGGTCCCAAAAAAATTCATTGATAGACCTATGGACAAAAGACCTAGCAAAAAACCATGTTTTTGCGCATATACCCAGAACCAACCATTGAATTCCTGGACTTGTGAGCTCAGATTAAAGCCCTAATTGAACAGGAACCTCTCATAACCTCCATCAATCCAAAAAAAATTCATTGATAGATCTATGGACAAAAAACCTAGCACAAACCATATTTTTGTACATATCTCTGGAACCAACCATTGAATTTCTGGACTTGCGAGCTCATACGAAAGCCCTAATTGAGAAGGAACCCCCTATAACCTCCAGCAATTTTGAGAAAATTCATTGATGGACCTATAGACAAAAAACATATCAAATACCCATTTATTAATTCTTTCATGCATATCTCCAGAATCAGCAATTCAATTTCTACAGTTGCAGGTTCAAATTGGGGCCCTGATTGAGAGAAATCTATCCATAAACTCCAGTCACCTCAATAGATATGTGGGTTTTGGTTTTTTTTTGTCCATCCATCAATGAATTTTTTGGGAGTGTTGAAGGTCATTGGGTAGCTCCTCTTCAATTCAAACTTAATCTGAGCTGCAGAGTCTAGAAATTCAATGGTTCATTCTGGAGATATGCACAAAAATATCTAGATTTTTTGCTGGTTTTTTTGTCCACAGGTCTATCAATGGATTTTTTTTGGGACTGCTGGAGGCTATGGGTAGCTCCTCCTGAGTTAGGACTTTGATTTCAGTCCCACAAATTGAATGGTAAATTCTGGAGATATCCATGAAAGTATCTGGGTTTTTTAGGTTATTTGTTCATAGGTTTATCAATGATTTTTTTGGGACTGCTGGAGGTTATGTGTAGGTAGTTAGAGCTTGAATTCAAACCCCCAAGCATTTACTTAAGGCTTAAATTTGAGCCCCCAAGTGTAGAAATTGGATGCTTGACTCTGGAGATTTTCAGTGTTTTTTTGTTTCTTGTCCATAGGTCTATCAATAACTTCTGTGATACTGTTAGAGGCTAAGTGTAGGTTCTGCTCAGCCAGTGCAATATGTGCCCCCAAGTGAAGAAATTGGATGGTTGATCCTAGAGATATGTCCAAGAAATCTTGGAATAGGAACAATCATCACTTGCACAAAATTCCAACAGGAGAATTTGACAACATGTGTAATTCAAGTTATTATTTGATTCTAACATTTAAACATTGTTTATTAGAAGGAAGTCATGTATGTGAACTTACACATTTATCACAAAAAACAAGACATCAAGATCAATAAATAGCCTTGTATAATGTCCTGAGTCAATGAGGTCATGGGTAAACAATATTGTACATGATACTAATCATGAATGGAATTAGGAAAACTATCAAAAAAGTTAAAACTGAAATATACATTTAATCTACTGCCTATTTTGGCATTTGATTTCTCTAGCATGGCATAACAAGAAAATATTTATAACTCAATAATCAACCAAGTGATAGATATATCTCACCATAACTTGATTTGTACATTTGCATGAAGAGATTTAATTATTTTGGCAATGGCCACCTTACATCTTATTGGTAAACAGAACTGAGTGTGGTTTTACAGATGATGTTGTAAACAGAAACATGAAAACTGTCTTTAATGGTTTTAACCTGGATCTCCACAAATGTAGAGACAAAAGGCTCACTTGTGCATTATTTGTAGTTAGAAGATTCCTAGTAAGGTATCACAGAAATTGTGGACTCGTATTTGCTGGCTTCCTTCTGAAGCCAGCTACTTTCAGCAAGTTGGAAGACCGAGTTACCGAGGGAAGACAGTAGATAGTTCTTTTGGGTAGTAGTGTTCAATGACAGTAGTCAGATAGAGTTGAGCTTGGGTAAAAGGAAAAGACTTGACATGGAAACTAGGTCTGGACACTGGATAACTTCTTGACTGGTTACCAGTACTGATTCTCAACTTAGTCCACTTGGGTCTATATGCTTTTAAAACTCTTTATTATTCTGTTTGTACCAACTCTTGTCTGTTGGGATAGGGTAAACCCTGAGCTATCTAAGAAACTAGATAGGTAATGTCCAGCGGGGAAGAAGCTGGAGTATACTACAACAGTATCTATTGTTTATATACCCTAGAAAATATTAGATAAGATGGTACTATATAGTTACAAGCCACACGAAATAGCTCTGGAGGATAGGTACCATAAGATTAAGGCTCAGCACAGATCCCGGTTTTGTCGGGTTAATCTGCCGGTTATCCATGGAAAAACCGGCCGGTTCTGGTAATTTTAAGTATCTGGATCTGCAGATCCAGATACTTGCAGATACCGGTTTGAATTTTCAAAAAAAATGCAAAAACCAGCAGGTACTGGGTGTATCCAGCATACACAATTAGTAACTTCTATTGATATAATTTCTGTATCTTTGATTTTTTTTGTCAACCTTCTGCCCAGAGCTTCAAATAGTTTGGTAACGAAGTGCCATTTATTCATTGTATGTTGTGTTTAATCAGTTTTATTAATGAATACATTTAAACTTTTTTAGTCATTAAATGATATTTTGAATACAGTTTGATGTATTGACTTTTAAGACATGTCCTAGAAAGGAAATTTGTACAACTTATCAATTCCCACAATGTGGCATACTGAATGTATTTTTAGAATGGCTCCTTGCCTTGGAAATTTATGGTGCCACAATTTTTGGGACACTGAGACTACTTCTAGAAATGAAAAACATGCATTTGGACTATTCCTAACTAACAGTCATGTAATTACTCAAATCCATGCTCTAGAGGCTAAGATATTGATGATTCTACATAAATCAGAATTTTTACATCATAAGGAATCAATTCAAAGTTGAAAAAGATGGTTTAGACTTACAGCAAAATTCATAAATATACGGAAAAACCAAAATTTTCAATTGTGGAGCTCACCTATAAGCTCACTTGGCTTAAGTCGGCTTAACAGATTGAACCAAATTCTGGCATCTAGAAAACCGCCGCAGCTGGGAGCAGGAATTCCATGGAATTCCCGGTGTTCTAGACCATTATGACTCATAATGGTCGTCTTCCCTTGTTTTCATTCGCTACATTGACATGTTGTTTGTTTGTCACCACCTTTGCTCAATACAAAATGAGCACAGCTTGCCTTTTTGGGAGAAGCAAAGCTATAAGTAGTGTTGCAACGGCTCGGCTCAGCTCGGCTCTGGCTCGTAGCCGCTAAGCCATGGCTCGAGCCGCTCATTAATTTCTGCCTATATATAGTAATCGGAGACTGATTTTCGGCTCATTTTGCTATTGAGACCTTAAAATTGGTACCTAAGCGAGCCCAAATTCCCATATTTGGGCACCTTCAAGGCAAACGGCTCGAGCCAGGCTAAGCGGCTAAGGTTAGCTCGCTAAGCCATGTATTTGGAGCTGGCTAGAGCCGAGCCGTTGCAACACTAGCTATAAGCCGTATCGTCGCCGAATGGGAAGCTGCTGATTATTTGCCAAAGGCCCGATGAGCTCCGTAAGGTGAGCTCCACAATCGAAAAAATTTGTTTTTCCGTATATTTATGAAAAGCGCTAATCTGCTGTGTGGGACTAGACAACACCAAAACAAACACCACTAAGTGAGTCTGTATAGGTATACGATCTAGCAAGTTTTGTAATGCGAGTTGAAAGGACAGAACCCTTCAAGGTCTTTGTAGTGATATAGGTAGTAGGTAAGTTCAAAGTTTCGTTGGTTTGGATGTGGGGTTCAAATATAGGCAATCAATTGGTCAATGGGTCAAGTTCAAGGCAACACAATATGGGTCAAACAAATGTCAAATAACAAGATCACAATGGCAATGATCAAATAACAACACAAGTCAATCAAAGGTCAAATAACACAATTTGTTCAATCAATATAGGGTGCTGAACCCGAAGGTAACAGACTTTGAATGCGATTTTAGGTTTAGACATTCTCAGAACTACAACTGGTCTGATCAAGCAGGATACTTATATCCCCGGGAATGATCAAAATCACAGCTGCGTGTCCACAGTACTAATCTACCTTTTCAACGCCAATCCTCGACCCTATTTATACTACCGTGACTGTAAATAAGAAACTATTAAACTTGAGAGTCCGACAAAATATAATAAAAGAAACTATTTAAACGTCTTTGTCCATGCGCTAGTACCAAAACTGGGTATAGTCCTACTCGATATAGTACTTGGTCCATGTATAATCACTGCGTTTTTCTCGAAAAATACCTGGGTACCTATACCTTAATGTATACTGTCTTTACCAACTGTACCTCAGGCTATACTACACCAATGTAATTACAATGATATAGACCAACTATAACCAGTCAAGTATAGTTCATCTATCCCTCACTCAACCCCGTGACAGTGTTGAGTAATCAGTCTACCTTACAGTCAGACAAGAAGTCGATGAAATTATGATCTATACAGCCTTTTTTGCAAGCATGAATTAAACTGATGATAGATAATGGTCGATAGAAAAAGGTCCATATAAGCCAAGTATAGTCCAAAGCAGATGAGAAGTGATCTATACACCATTATATGCAACCGTGTATCAAACAGAATATTGTTAATGGGATAGATAGACAAAGTCCTTATAAGACCCAGACAATATGCTGTAAAATCAAGTCCTACCCGTGTTCACTAAGATGCCCGCCCATCCCTCGCACACTGCTACTGCGCGTGGCCGTAGAGTCGCTCGTCAGACCGCCGTCCCTATTCGCCATACTGTCAGTGCCGGGGCCCAACCCTCGCACCTTCGTGCTCTTCCTCGTAACAGCGACGCGAGTTGGAATCACTGGTTCAGGAATCAGCGCATGGATCCAAAGCAATGAAAACAATGCGAATGATCCCAACACTGTCATGATACAAGGTTTCCTGCACGTGAGTGTTTTGACTTGTGGATGCTGGCTGTGACTTGATAATTTAAATTTTGCAAATTATCAGGATCAGGGATGACGTTCCTCTTTGGCGCGATAAGCAGCAGAGCCAACGGTATTTGAAGGTATTCAAGATAGGGATTTCGGACAGGCCAGTGGACAGGGTGCTACTGTAGGTCAGGTGGCGCAATGGCGGGATTCTAGTATAGGGCGCGCGGCGGGATGACGGGATGGTGGCAATCCCGAATATGTACGATAACCTATACAGCGATATATAGTCTTACCTTTCATTATACCTGTATACCAATGTATATATGAATTTTCATTAATTATTTCTTTCGTTCTGTCCCTCGAATGTTCTCATGGTCTTTATTGGTATGGTATAGATGATCTTTAACGGACTATATCCTACAATCTTTCCTTCGAAATATACTCTGATCTTTCATTTCTGTATGAACATCTATCCCCGTATCTATCCCATCTATAGCGCTGCTTTATTTATTGAAGGATTTGGCGGACACACTTCAATATATACTGCAAAGGATAGTTCGATTATACTACGCTGTATAGTTTAGTGTATTTACGGGATATACTTCATTCTATACGGCAGCGTATTTTTTGAGACAAACGCAGTGAATACTACATTGTTTCAGAATATTCGCTCTCTACATCAGGAAAAGTACCCCTATCCATGGTTACCGAATGGGATCCGTACGTATTACTCAGTGGAATCCATGGATATCAGTGGGATCCATGGGTATCCTCTGTGGGATCTGTAGGCTTCCATGGGAGCCATGGAATCCATGGAATCTATGGTTTACATGTACTCCCCTGTGGATTCCTCAGTATATTCCTCAGTGGATTCCCCAGTGGATCTTGCTGGA
>ML179975.1:0-37089 GCA_004369135.1 Dendrothele bispora CBS 962.96 | reverse complement strand
TCCGGGATTGTATGCTCCAACAAGATGTTCGAGGGCGAGGACATGTTACTTCGGCCTTTAAGGTGTGTAAAGGGTAAAAGAGACACGAAACAAGGAATGGTATCGAAATGATGATTCTATCGAGTTGGAACGCTTTTATGGTGTTTAACATCAGGAAAAAATATTTGGCTACGTCACGCTCAAATTAAGCAAGACGTCCCAATCTCCGCTTTATAGCCTGTGGGGCGCTCCATAGGCTCCGATAGCAGATCATAGTTGATATAGTAACCTACCTGAGTTTTTCCTGGTGTAGGCTTGATGCAGACATGTCATAGTCTTCGTAACAACCACATCTACCTACCTACCTACCTTGAAGGTGTCAACTCGAGTGAGTCAGTATTTATGGGTTTGAACAACGGGCAGTATTTTAACAGTTGAGACTGGGGGTCAATAAATATTTTTGTGCACATATAATGCAATAGATTTCTTCAACAAGTTCAAGCCGACATCATGGCATTCCACTCTCAGCTGCCACGCGCAAAGCAGGAAGCTCTCAGTGCTCTCCATAGCCTGAAAAAAGGTAGGCAGTACAGTAACAAGAGGTTAATACCTGTGAATGATACTGTCATGATGCTCGAGTCTTTTTTTACTCTGATCACGACTGCGATAAAAATTCACGTACGGTGGCCCAGCACCATTATCACAGCCAAAATTAACTAGTATCGCGTTTCTTTGGTATTGCCTCGTATCCCCAACAAAATCGGTTTTCTGCTGTTCTCTGATGAATTCAAATATTTGAGGGTACACAAAAATTGCTTGTTCGAGAGCGTTTGGGCCTCATGTATATTTTTGTGGTGACCCACTTAGATGCTGAGTGTTATTGTCTTCTTCGCCTCAATGTGTGTAATGCATTTTCCGATCATTTCCGACTCAACGCGTCACAGAAAGATTCCTGAATTTATCTAAATTCAAGCTATAAAAAGTCTGTTAGCTGTTCATTGCTAATAGGACGGAATGGGCTTTCCTAAGGTAAGTACAGCAATTGAAGGAGTAAGTATAAAACTTATTTGAATGGCCCATGGAGACATCTACTTGATTGTCTTAGTTCTTTCCAAAGCCCAGAAAAGGGGCAACCAGCCTGTTTTAGTGGCATACCAAGTGTGTATCTAGATCAATGAGTGTTCTAGACAGTAGCCACGCGCTCTATAGGGAACTGCAAAAGTACGGCCTACTGTCTGACACATACAATTTGCAAGCTTGACACTGGGTAAGTTTCTAAGATTAAGTTGGCATGGCATGGGTGTAAGTATAGATGTTACTGCCGAATTACTAAAACAAACGTGTTTACTTATCTAACATGGTTAAACTTATTGCTATCTGACTGGTGACGAACAAACCTTTCTCTTCTGGCCCTCGTCAATGCCATTGTTCTCCGTGGCAGCGCAACGGCATGTACTTTCCAAGTGCACTTAACTTCAAGATTCGAGACTCATGCTCAATGATGTGTGACGTGTGAAGTAGCAAAGTCTGACAGGCAAGTCACCTCTCAAGGGACCAGGTCATCCGAGAAAAGCCCTGAAAAGAAAAAAGGTCCCACCCAAGGCTCGCCTTGATTGAATTTGAAAAGGGAGAAAATAGAAGCTTGTCCTTAAAGTGAAAAACAGCTACTGCGTCTCGAAATTTTCTCTAACTATCAAGAAGTTTCAGTCGGTAGATTGGGAGGTTCTTTTACTCATGATTGATGAGATGTCGCCAGAATTCCAAACGTGTTGAACCCGTCTTCTAATCTCCATCGAGTCGTAGTACTAGTCTGTGTATTGTTCGGGCCGCTCTAATCGTGTCAAGCTCTGGATATTGGAATGATCAATCGCATTTCCTATTTCTCGATCTTTGGCAAAGTTTGTACCGAAAACCCCAAGGTGAGTCTAAGAAATACATCATATATACACCAATCCCGCATTTTCCGGCTTTGTTTTGATCATCCGAGTACTCCTCTCCATTTCCCAGTCGGACAACCATTCCCAGTCAGACAACCCTTCCCAAGGCCAATCATCGTTCCGTTCTGGCTCTGGTTCCAACCATCCATTATATACAATACAAATATTCATCCCTTCTTCTCTCAACCGCTCGAACGCTTCCGTGATTTCAGGAGGGGAATCGTTACGATCACATTCCTCGCGAAAGCAAACCTCTAATGTCTTCAACGCACGAAATTTGCGAGAATCAGGATCAGAATTTTGGGAAGAGTAAAGAGAGGAGTACTCTCGTCGAGACCTAATCAGGTTCAGGAGATCAGATGGTGTAATACAATCGCTGTATCCCACGGTGAGCTTAAGTGTCTGAAGTTCTGGACATAGAGGTGATAACGACTCGGACTCGGGCGATGACTTGTCAGCAACCGCTGGGGATCCAGAAAGCATACGAATTAATTGAGTCTGATCTCTGTCAGTTTCGTTGGAGATGGTCAAGGATTTGAGTCGTGGGACCAGATGAAAGAGGTCAGAGAATGGCAATGCAAATGCCATTCCCTCTCCGAGGTGTAGGCTTTGTACAAACATCGATTCCTCGAGGAGTTTCGACAGGAGCCCACGGGAAAAGGTTTTGTCGACGTATCCGTATTCTGATCCCCTTATAGTCAAATTGGCGAGAGAGGGTGCAGTCAGTGATTGAGCTAAAGTAAGTGATGGTTCGTCATGAGTAGAGAAGATGAAGGTCAAGTCATGTAGTAATGGAAGAGTGACTCGGTGTTCTACGGCAGTGACATCAACCTCGATCATGAGCTTGCAAACCCGTAAGTCTGGCATTTGCGACAGTAGTCTCATGGCGTCATTGAACAAGATTGGGTCATCCTCACGGCCATAGCGATCACGAGCTCGAGGTAAGAGAGACAGCTCTGTCAATTTGGACCATTGTTGAAATCGAGATTGGAATGGAAGTGAGGAATGTTCTCGGAGATGCAGAGATGTGAGCCTCCTGGGTAATTGATTCAGAAACACGACAAGAGATTCCTCGAGCTTGTGACTGGGAGTGGGATGGTTGTAAGAATAGGGAACAGTGATGGAAAGTCGTTGAAGAACCACTAGTTCTCCTGGAGGTACAGCTCCAATAAGCTGGAATACAGTGTCCGGAGCATTCAGAGTCAAATCCTTCCATCGGGAAGAGTATTCGATAAAACACTCCATCAAAGATGAAAGGGGATTCTTACTCTGAACAAGAGGTTCTTGATCATCGGAACCCTGATGCGTCCACTTCCAAGCACTCTCTCGGTGGGTAAGTGAGAGAGAGATGGGTAAATTCCCTGATCTCTCCAACCATTGCTTGATTCCTTTCTTGCGCCTCTCCATAAATCCTTCGTCACTGACACGGGAGTAAGGAATGTAGATATGCAAAGCAGACCACATGTACGGAGTGCTAAATGCTATTTGGCGCCATTGCTTGCATACAAGTGTTAAAAGAAGTGGAGCTTCTGAGAGATCTCGAGTCGGAGGATGTGTCGAAGGAAGGCAATAAGTAAACAACTCTGCGATTATTTCTGGAGGAATTCGACGTATAGGCGAAAGTAATTGGCGATGTTTATGGATGTAAGAGGCGAGTTTCTCTTTTCGAGACCTTAGATGATCTAGGAGAGTATCCAGCCGAGCAATTTCCTCGTCTATATTCCGCAGCTCTTGCTCAGGAAGGCAAAGGAGTTCGTGTATGAGCTTGGCCTCCGCACGAGAGGCAGCGTGGTTTGTATCCAAAAGATGGTAGAAAGGAGAACTCTCGAGGTCCATAATCTAGAGAGAAAGATTTATCAGCTCCATGGTATTTCTTCCAAAACAAAAGACAGACGGAATGTATCCCAGTCGGGTTGTGATGGCAGCTGAGGGTAAGCAAAATACCGTGACAGTAACAACGTGTTGGGATACAAACAGCAGCAATTAAATTACGTATATGAAAGGTCGGAAAAAATCCATGTAAGGACGATCCTTCTTACAGTCGGTCTTGTAATCTTTGCTTCCTAGGTAATTCTTTGATGCTGTTGTAAATTGACCAGAATGAAATTCACTTAGACTCCTCTCGAGGCCATAAGGACGAGGAGGAGGAGGGGGAACCGACACCGGGGGTGGTCTCTCTTAGACACATCGGGGACCCCTAAGGATATAACCATGTTTTACTAAGAAATTGAATAGTTCGCCATACATAGGGTGTACAAGAAAGTGATTGGGTTAGCACGTCTCACAAGTCCACTGTGAAATGAGCTCGGGTAGTGACATTAAACTGCTTATGATGGAGAGGTCACTGAGACTCGGAGCAATGTCACAGCAGAGATGCGGCTATCATGTCTGGATGGATAGCAGGCCCCTCGTGAAGATGATTTATGTATTGAAGTTGTCAGACTGCTCTGTCCTTGCACTGCAATACAGTCGTTTAAGCCCCTTCCCTTCTTGTCCACCTGTCAACAAACAATCGCAGAAAGGTTTGATTTTTCTACGTCTCTCGTTGAAATTGTATTTACATATCATTCTGCAGGCCTACAGCTATGGGTGCATAAATCACTAATTCCAACCTTTCCTCTTGCCAGACCTGTCACTGTTGTCCTCAAAGTTTGAACGTCCAAAATTGATATCTTGTTACAAGGTCAGAGTTCACTCCTGCGAATATCGAGTGCTCTTCAATATATCATCTCGAGCTTGTTGCAGTATCATATCAACCTCTTCAAATCGAGATGTGCAAGTGAATTGGCATTTAGGCGGATTTCTGTCGAAAGAAACCCATATGAGTGCAAATTTTAGGTTATGAGACCATATGGATGGATCGATTCGAACACAATTAATCCGATACTTACAGAAGAATGCCACCCGACCTTTCTTCGTCGATGGACGGGACAATCGGTTTTCCATGTTCATCTTTAACAGGTTCTATTTTCATTGCCCAGAGGATCGTGGCCACGTCCACGAACAAAGTGTTATTGGCAACGTGTCGTCCTACGCAGCTTCTATAATTTCAAAGCCGTGTCCGGGTCCAAGTTTCATCAGCGAAATTAACGGGATGAGGACTGTGGCTTACCTATGTCCGAATCCAAAGGCAAAGTGTCCTTCATCTAAAGCGTCCTTCAGTTTCCCCTCAGAGTCGAGATGATGCTCGGGATAAAAGTCCTCGATGCGATTTTCATATACTTCTGGGTCACGATTAATAGACCTGAAATTGGTGTTAGCAATTTGAGTGTTGAACGTGGCGTGTAGTCTAAGCACCAGATATTTGGGATCACTATAGAGTTTTTGGGAATGAAATAGCCCTCATAGTAATCGTCCTGAAATCATTAGTAAATGAGCTGGTAGAGAATATTGACAAACAATAGTCTTACTGCAACAGTTGCGTGTGGCACACTTATTGGGGCAGGCGGTCTCCATCGAAGCATCTTCGATAATATTCGATAATAAACAAGATGAATAATGACGATTGTGATGCAGAGCTGCTGGAAGACATTACCTCTTTGATTATAGCCCAAATGTATGGAAGATGTTTGGCATCGGCAAAAGTGGGTGGCCTGGATCTTCCGACAACTTGATCGAGTTGTTCTTGAGCTTTGGTTTGAATCTCGGGGAATAGAATCATCAAGTACATGAACCATGTCATGGTATTGCTGGACTACATAATGGAGTTTATTCCGGAATGGTAGCGGAGGGAAAAAACAAAATGCAATCCTTACTGTTTCATAACCGGCCATACTTTCGCGCATAGTAGAGATAGTTTAAATCCAGTGATGATTCTCGCCACGTAATGATCGGAGTACTTACAAGAGTGAGGCTGCGAGCCAAGCTAATTCGTGATCGCTGAGATTGTGTCGAGCCCCAGGTTTCAATAGCGTGGCGCAGAAGCTAGATTGTTCTGCTTCACCCTTCACCTACTCAGATAGAATGTTTTAGCGTAAAGCATCCAACAGAAACTCCAAACTTACCGATGCATCTTTAACATTAGAGAACATTTGTTCGAATTTGGAAGTATAGTTTTGGTAATCTTTGATGGCTTCTCTCTTCCATTTGGCCAGCCATGGAGGTAGCCAATCAAGGATAGGAAGAAATTCGACAGCGAAGCTTCCGGGATACAACGCTTCGTCTAGTCGTCGCGTTAGTCCGAGTAGAAACTTGATGATAGGGTCTTCAAACGATGTCAAAGGCGGTAAGTCGTATACTATAGACAAGATAGACGATATGACTGCTCTATAACCAGAGAAATCAATGGTTTACGTCGATGAACACCGTTGTTATTCCCATGCACATACCGGAAAATATGGTTCTCCCATTGATCGGTGGAATGGATCAAATCATAGGCGAGTAGGACAGCTTCGTCAGACTGAGTGGGCTGATACTGACTTGAGGTTTTCAGACCGAGAGCGTATTCGCTTGAACGACGCATTCTTCGCCAGCTTTTGGTTGTACGGGAATTAGTGGACTCCGGTTTGAATGGGGGGATCGTCTCGCGATAAGCTCAGGAAAAAATACATACATGTCTCCGTATCCGGCAAGAATCATGTTGCATCCACCGTTGAGATACTCTCCTGCAACGATAAATCGAGGTCGGCTGGAGTAATTCGTAGCACGACGTTCGAGAAGGTCAACAGCGACTTTCTTGGTGTTGAGGACGATGATTGGTTGACCAGCTAGATTGAGATATAAAATCGGACCTGGAATGTTGCAATGAACGTACGAAGAGCAACGGATTCTCATAAGGATATATTGGTACGAGGGTGACAGAGAACTTGCCATAATCCTTTTTCCAAGAATCAAATTGTTCCCAATTCTTCTTAAGAGGTACCTGAAAGAGATTTCCAACGAGGGGAAGACCTTTTGGTCCTGGAGGATATCGGTGGCCTTTTCGCCGATATAATACTGTGCCGAGAACGATACAGGTGACACAGAGGAACCCATTGAACATCAAGGGCATCATGATAAGATACGGAGCTAGGAGAACCCGAAGGTGTCCTTGAGGGCCTTTTGTTCTGACCTGGGTGCACATTCGATTGAGCGGGCGTACCCGCAGCTTTTGATGAGTACGACCGCAACAGTCGATCTCCGCAAAATTGAATAACCCTCCGTCGACTTCGATTTAAGTTCAAAACCGATGTAGGGTTGCATATTTAGCGGTTCTAGCCTTTCCATGAGAGTACCGACATGGGCATGGATAGACAAGGTCCGTTAACATATGATTGCGCTCAGACAGGTTCGACCAGCCACAGCAATTGCTCTTAGGTGTGTATGGACCCCTTTGCTGGTACGACACCTTTCTAACACTGCTGAAATTTTTAGAGTGTAAAAGTAGTATGTAGTTTGTTGGAGGATTTTTTGCTACAACCGTATCGCACGTTATCGTTTTAATCGATGAAACCACATATTATGTAGCGAGATTCACTGATCTTTTAGATACAGGAACATCAGAAAACACCCTGGCGCGTTGCTTATCGTCCCTATTATGAGATTTTTTCTCAATACAAGTCCCAGCAAGGTACAATCTGACCGTCATTATCGTTGACAAGTGTCATAAACGGCAGACAAAGATGCAAAAAGAAACGAACCATGAAGGAACGCCTACATATATGCCGTCTTGATACAATATTGTCTTACCTGGAAGTCCACATACAGAGCTTGTATAGTTCAATTCCAATCCCGGACGATAGCGTAGTTCAGGCCTGGATAAATCATTGAGATCTGAAAACCGCCTCCGAAACTCTACATTTGCGGCCCGATATTTGACCTGCTCTACCAGGCTGAACGTGGAGGTCTGTTTGATGGCGCAATTTTTTGGGTCCGAGTTAGCAGGCGAGTATTGAGTACAAGACTAAGCTCAATTCAAGAAAAGATCTAGCAGATAAGATCGTCCAACGGTCTTGCTTGTTGATGGTATAAATTGAATTGTAGGTGCATTGCAAGACCGAGCAATTTCGAGAGTATTTGAGACGAGTCTTTCTTACGTTCAGTCGCTGACCGACGAGGAGACGATGTCATAGGGTGACGGCACAGGGTCATACCATTCGAATTGAAAGATTTGAAGCGCCAGGATGGGGGGCCCATCAGAGGAGTTGGTGGACAGGTGGTGGGGGTTGAACAAGATGCGGTTGGCTGCGCGCTTGGCGACGCGTCTTGTCTTTTGACCACCACTACGACCAATTCTTCCACTCCAACTTGAAGTTGGACATTGACGGCGGCAATGAGCCTAACGTTCGAAGAACTATTCACCGGTGCCGAGCTCGATGTTCGGGTTCCCAATGCCGCTTTACGATTTCCGAGTCAAGACACACTTGATGTTGATAAATGGCTGGAAGAACTGGAAGAGTCTGACAGGTCACAGGCATTTTTCGGTGTGTTTTCATTAATTTCCACTATGTACCCCAATTCACTTACGGGATGAAAAGATGAACATTTGCAGGCGATTCTTACTGTTCGAATACCTCACGAGAACCCGGCTTCTTCAACAGCAGCTACTCCAACGACTTCTGCACCTTCTTCACCCAAACCCTCTTCTCATCTTCTCCAGTTTCTTTCTCATCTTCAAATCTCACTAGAGGCATCCTATATACCCCAAGCACCCACCATCGAAGGCGGGAGAATCGAAGAGTCCAGCTCAAAAAATATCGAGCCGCCTCTAAGCCCACGACCTTTAACAGCTACACCTCGTTCGCCTAGACCGGGAACTCCTTCAGTACCATTATCGGCCTCTTTATCTGCTTCTGCATCGAGTTCAGATCTCACTGTACCTCCACGACATACATCGCTCAAGAAACCAGTCAATCTCTCCTTAAACTCACCCAATGCACTTGCACCGCCGGGAAAAAAGCAGGTTCATCATCCCTCTATTCTTCCTCCGGCGACACCGAACCCGTTGCCTGCTTCGACGACTTCAGATGCGAGATACGCGTTACCAGGTGCTGCGGAACAGGGGATTATGCTCGTGGGCGGGGCAGCGGGTGGTGTCATTTGGGGTCAGAATGTAGGGACTGGCAAAGATAAGGATAGCGGGGAGAACATGAAGGGTTTGAAGAAGGGTTTGGATCAAGACAAGGAGTCGTTCGCTTTGCTTTGGAGTCCCAGCAAGAAGATGTGGGTAGCAGTTTATAGGATGGTCCTTGATGTTGGTACGTATGCTTCTATTTTTTTGGTTCTTCTACGCTACGTGTAGACTCTATTCTAATGGAATTTTTAGCCTTCCTTCGTCTCCCATTCATGTCACCCCTCCTGTGCTTAACCATCTCATCAACTTTGCGTGACAAACCTACGACAAGCCTCGAAAAATACTTTTCATCATTAGGATTACTCCCCTCTCCTTATCCCAACTCACCTGGTCCATCTCCATCTGGAGAGGGCCCTGCCGATGATTCGTCTGCCGCAAATGAAGATCCAGAGCTCTCCTCAGCCTTCCATATAGGAAATCACCCTACTCTTCCACAGATCCTTCCTCTCAAAGGTCCACCCGAAGTCAATCTATTAGGAGGTTTATACGGTATTTCTGGATTCAGAGCGGGATCTGGATCCTCGCCTGTCGACACACACAGTTCACAGCCAAATCCTTTCACGGCTTCACCCACAACAGCTACTTCGGGCAAAGCAGGAAGCAAGTCGAATTCACCAGCATCGGCTACTTTTACTGGCAACTCGGGCAAGGCGAATACCCCTAAAACAAAAGAAGGAGAGGGTCAGAAAGTCCAGATACTCTCTTTACCCTCGACCCGACTTGGTCCAGCAACAAGAGTAGATTTGTTTTGTCTACCAGCAGAGCCGAGTTCCCCTAGTCCTTCGTCGACCTCTCTAACTTTCGCTGACGCTAATAACACTGCTAACGCATCGACTACGACTCTCACCTCCGCACCACCTAAAAGTCCTAGAACTCATCGCCCGACATCGACTCAAGACAAGCGAGAATTAGCTCGTCAATTGATGGGTGGGACTGGTAGTGGGAGGACAACGCCTTCCTCTTCTGTAGATAATTCAAGACCTTCTACACCTTCCACATCTGCTTCTGCTTCCGTTTCGGCGGCGTCTACGGGTACATCGGTTACTTCTGTCTCCGCACCTGGTACACCGACTACGACTACGCCAGGTACTTCGAGTACGGCAAGATTAGGGACGCCTGTGACGGGGACGATTTTGACGCTGAAGAAGAGCTTTAGGAAGACGCTGGGTATGAGGACTGGGTTTAGAGTAAGGATGAGGACTGTTTTCGTACCCAGTGTTGTTTTTTCGGATGATGAGAGAATGGGGATAAGGATGAGGATGAGGACGAGGACGAGGAAGCAGAGGCGGATGAGGGTAAAGGTGAAGATGCTCAAGCCGATGCAAAGAGAGACGAAGGTGATGACGAGGATGAAGAGGGCGATGACACAGAAGATCGAGAAGATCTCCTAGCTTCTGGATCCTCTGAAAGAACAGTTGTCCTTTGCGTAGAGGTCGAAAACGAGGTCGACCACAGTGGGTATAGTGTTGATCCAGGGGCAGCTTCGTTCGTAATCGAAAGAGTTGATGTGAGCATCGGTGGTAGTCTCTCTTCAGCTGGTGTGAAGGGTACTACGAGTTCTAGTGCGAATGGTTGGGGAGAGAGTGGTGCCAGAACTAGATTGATTGGTTGGGATGACCTTTCTTTTGCTGGAAGTGATCGGCGGTCGAAGAAGTCTAACAAGTCAAAGTCGCAAAAGACCAAAACAACGGACGCGATTACTGGTACTAAACCTATCGTTGAGACTGAATCAAGCTCCACGACGCCCGCCTTTACCACCGCGACTAAACCGTCCAGACCAAAGTTACGTTTTGCTGGTCTCGACTCTTCCGACTCTATTCATGATCACACTCGACTCATCTCCCAGAACCCTAGAGGTCGCAAAAAGAAGTCAAAACATTTCCCACTGTTGTTAGCTCCAAATGAACAACACAATCTCTTGTATGCGGTATCTTTCCTTCGTGCACCAGAAGAAGAGGCTGCGGAATCATTAGCTGGGTTGACCGGCTTATTGGGAGGGGCTTCAGCTGGGAATGGAGGTGGAGACCATGTTTCTGGAGCACCACCGACTGCGGGTTTTGGTGGTGTGAGTATGCCTGGAGGTGCAGCTGGACCAGGGGGAATGGCGGGTCTGCAACGATCGGTGACCATTAATATCTTTGGGAGACCTTGTTTCAAGGTGCTGAAACGTGACGAGGATGAAGAAGATGAGCACGATGGTGACGAATCATCAGACGGCTCCCCCCAATTAACGAAACCCATAACTCCGATATCTCCTGGGTCTTCCGCTTCATCTTCGATGACAGACATCATGAATTTAGACGACAGCGGCTCTGCTGACTCAATGTCAACACCTACACCTATTTCTGATGAGTCCAAGCGTCGGAAGTCGAATATAAAGGACGGAGGATTACTGGTCACAACCACAACAGTTTCCGAGGAGACGCTCCTTTTCCCCACGACCACTTTTTCGACGAAATGGAATTGTGTCCTAGACTTGTCCTCGTCGTTTACGCAACCGCCTTACAGAACCTCACAACATCAACCGATGCTTCCTCCAATCCAGTCCGGTAAACCCCAATTCACCCTTCCTTTCGAAGACGACAACGATGGAGCCAATGCAGGCCCGTCAACAACTGTCCTACCAGAACCTCCTTCACCATTCCCAGTGTCTGTTTCTGGGAATTTCCCTACCTCTTCTTCGTTTAGGTCTTCGACATCATTCCCCTCTGGACTTGGCAGCTCCCCTGTATCTGGAAGCCGAGATCGACGCTCGCTAGGTACGGATATCGCGGTCGGTAAAAGATCAAGTGTAGGTCCTGGCGTCCCTTTTGCAACCGACCCTGTCAAACGCCATACCCTACCAAATCCAAATGCGCCTGGATTCCCACAACGACCGAATGTTGGAGGACCTGGACCGAGGACGAGAGCGTCATTGACGCCCTCCTTACCCTCTGTCCCTTCTGGTCAAGTGAACTCTATCCCTTTTGGTAGTGTTGACGAAGTTTCCGGCCATTCTAGAGACAAGAGAGACTCTGGAACGCCTAGTTTGAGGGAAAGGAAAGATTCTGGAATGGGCTCAAAGCTTAGAGAGAGGAGAGATAGTTTACTTTCCCTGATGAATCGTGACAAGGAACCGCCATCAATAACCGTCCCACCCAGGAGCAACACTGGTACACCTGTTCAGCACTATTACACTCCGCCTTCTGTCACGCAGTCTCACTTACAATCCCACTTACGTTCACCAACGACATACGAGCCTCCGCCTCTTCCAGACAAAGATTACCTGAGCGCCAATCCCTCTGCTCCAGGCCAATCAATAGACCAAATGATGGGTATCGGTGAACCTGAGTATCTGAATGTCAACACGAACGGTTTAGGCGTAAACGTAGGTTTACCGCCAATGACCCCTGCATACCCAGCATTCCCTGGTAACATCAACACGCCTTCTTTTGCCCCGCAACTTTCAGCGATACCACCTACTCCGCCTTCACAAGCGCCCCTTATTCCGCAAGGGGGAAACTTTGGTGGGCCCACTGCTGGAGCATATAATAATGGACCTTATGCTGGACAGAGTGTAGATGTGAAGAGGGAAAGAGGCGTCATAAATACGATGATGGGAAGTGCAGTTCTACCGACTCCGACTCCGAGACCTGTTGTCGGGGTCGAAGGTGGATTTTTTGGTGCCGGGTACGATAGTGACGGCCAGGGTGGTGGCGGCGGTGGTGGTGAGAAGGGAGTGAGTGTAGGAGAGGGAGAGTCCGTTATTGTCTCTGTGGGGCTTTTGAACAAGCCGAACAGGAAGTCTAGAAAACGGCAACAAAGACGACAAGCTGAGCATTTGGAGGAAGAGCAGGATAGTGATCACACTTCCTCGGATTCTGAATCTGAGGCTAATTCGTCGTCAGACGATATTAATGACTCTCCAGGGTCCGAATTTATATACCCTCTTGATACGTTTACCCTCGACATATTCGTATTCAACCGTTCTTCCTGGACGCGTAGGTTTGAGATAACCTGTCCGGATTCTAGAGAGAGAAGGAAAAGGCTGGAGAGGGAGATGATTATCGGTCTCAATCAAAAGGGACTGAGGAAGAACCAGAGAAGGAGCGGGGCGGCTACTGCAGCGGCGTTAATGGCGATGGAAAAGGAAAAGACGAGAGGTCCTGGGGTGTTACCCTTAGAAAACAGGGTCAGGATTGGGTGAGTTCTTTCTTTTCTCTGTTTTTCGGCCATAGCTGATGAAAAACGTCCTGACTTGTGTCTGTAGCCCGCTCCTTCCTTCGGCATGTCAATCTGTGCGCATGAAGTTCCTCGCAGTGTCACCTGGTGTGCATGCTATCGATACTCTTACTCTCACCGACATCGAGTCTGGGTTCTCTATGAACCTTAGGTAAGTAGCGCGTGTTTCTTCGAGGTTGGGCTGTGTTGACAAAAAAGTATTCAGATCTGTCATGGACATCGTAGTTCACGAGCACTGAGCTTCGTGACCTTTTCAATACGTAGTTTCATTGGATGTCATGCAATGGCTGAATGTCGCGTTTGTGTTGGGAGGTTAATGACGGCTATCACCAAGATGAAGTGTCTTCATTTGGTTGGATTAACGTTTTGTTGATTACTTGAGCGACATGACCATTCGAAGCAAGTGCGTCCATCTGTCAAAGCAAGGAAATGTGGGAAGAGGGAACGTAGTCTCATTGAGTTGTAGGAAGACAATAGTGCAGTAGATACATTGAAGGGAGAGAAACAAACAGGGAAATTGGGACGAAATATGATAGAGGGAGCGAGATGAAGCTGGGTAGAACCAATAAAGGAGATAAATAGAAAGAATGACGTATAGAGGGGTAGGATTTAGGTAGGGTCATGGGTGGTGCAACAGCTGCCTGGCAAGAAGTTCTGATGCAGCACAATACCCGAGGTAGCTATAGCTGGTAACCAGTCGGGAGATTACAGCCATTGGCTCTTGTCCCATGCAGGATCTTGGAGAAAGGCGCAGAGAACTTTGCTTCCAGTCTGGACAGAAGGGAAAAAAGAATGATAAGAGTAGATTAGCGTTCGCGCGCCAGGAACAGCTGTCAGTCACGGCATTTCGCACAGCATCTGGAACTGACTCGACCCAGAGAGAGCATCCAAGAGAACCGCAGCACAAGCAAAAGAAAAATGACAACACACCTGCAATAGCGGATGCCCAGCAACAATGCTCAAGAACCTCTCCAATCCCTCCCTCCTGCTCTCGATGACTTCATCCGAAAAACGGTTCGTGAAGACTTTACCCGGAAGAGGTGGGATGTTCACTCTCGTGGATTCCCGCTCGAGGATGTCACGGAAAGCTTCAAAGTCAGAGTAGCGCCGGCGGACTAGAGAATGACGGAGTTTGAATGCAGGGATGTTGGTCTGTAGGTCGAGGAAGCAGGGAACGTTAGCGTTTTTTGGGGAATATAAAGGCTTTCGGAAGAGCGAGAGAGGGGTTAAGCACCTTACACACTATCTCATAGTCAGTATACATCTTCCTTCCGAACCCTAAAAACACCCATGACGAGCACGTCAGTACAATGAGAACCCTGTAAACAAAGCAGTAAAACTCACCATGCGTCTGCGGGTTTCTCACTTCAATTTCCAAAAAGCTCTCCGGTACACTATACATTTCTTCAATCTGTTATGAAATAAAAGCAATAGAGGACGAGGATTGGCGGGATGACGTCGGGTCATGAGCATCATAAGTAAGAACAGAACATGGCAAGAATTTGTGCAAGAGAACAAGGTCTGCTTACAGTCTGTGAGCGGGGCTCATCGATTGCACTCGCCCGCGCGAATGGTGACACTGTGGTCATCGTTGGAGAAAGTGGTGATGGTGGTCAATAAGATACTCTAATCAACTACGGAACGGTAAACTGATGTCACGGAATGTGACGTTCCTGTCACAATTGAGCTCACGAGTCACGGTTAGTTCTATTCAAAAAGTTGACTCTCACAACTTCTATCACGCACTGCAACATGGACGAGAAATTTGGGAGAGAAAGAGGAATAATAACGGAAAATCCTCGGCTGAGTCCAGATATTGAAGCTCCCGGAGGAAAGTCAGGAAAAAACTGCGAAACAAAAAATTGAATTCTAACGATAGGATTGGGGAGATTGTGAACACTGCCAGATGACATCTTGATCGCTGAGATGAGAAAAGCTGACTCCCAGCAAAATACTGAAAAAGGTTCCCCTTCAAAGCACCACTGGCTGCCCCAGCTTATTGACTCTTGGCTTTCTGTCTAAAAATTCTTCAAAGAATGGTATACTTATCAGTTAAGATTCAGTTTCCGGGTTATTGGTTCGGTGAGTGGAATATGAACCTTGTAAAGTTGCAAATGATATAATAGTAAGTGGGGTCACGGTATCCAGCGGTGCAAATTTTGTAAGTCAAATTAAGCTTTAACATATTACAAGACCCTTTAAGGCCAGGGACTCATTCTGACCAAACCCAGTTTACTGGAATGTGATAGTGTTGTACCATGTTAAACCGATTGCGATGGTATATAGCCTCTAGCATCATTTTGGCATCCGACCGGAATTCACAGCTTACAATTTAGTGACTTTATGACCTTCCTCTGGCTGGGCTTCGTATCGCTGCAAGCATTGATCAGTGCACATGTTATGAGGGTCTTTTATCCTGTTGTGTGGAGCAGTGACCTCTACCCAGTTAACCTACATGAATCTCAGATTTTCCCCACAGGTGACAACTACTGTTGGACAGTTTCCTTTGGGTAAAATCAGAAATGAATCTAGCTTAGGAAAAGACAGAAATAAAAACAATAACGTTTAAGTGACGGCTATTAACCAAGGGTCAACACTACTGCATAATACTTATACGACACTATGTGATTTGATCGACTCGGAGGTGAGCTATGATCACCTCATGTTGAAGCTTGATTCAAGACTCGGTGTTCTGAGAAAATATAAGAAAATAAACAAAAAAACCATGTGTCCTGCCGAAGTTGCACCTCCAGACTGAGGTTTCCTAGACAAAGATTTTTTTGAATGAAGGCTATCAAACTCCACGTCAAGGTCGGGTCCCGACAGCCTTCAGGACATCAAGTCATAAGCAGAAAATGAAGCTGACCCCTTGAGCTGTCTTCCAGCACTCCTAATGGTTATCTATTTCAAAGTGAGAAACAACGCCACAGGGGCTGAATTGAGAACTATTACTGTGGAATCTAGATACCGACTGCTGTGAAAGACTAACGCATCGGAAGAGCAAAGAGTGGCTCGCACCATGACATTGATATCAACTACAGGTTGCATGCAAAATATTTGGAATGGCGCTAGGTAATCTTTAAGGACACGTTGGAATCTTATACCTTGGAGTCCGGAAGGCTAATTTTGGGATGAATCCAACGAAAATGGATCGTTTTCACCACCGGCTACCCCGAGTCCCGGAATTCCAGTACTTACATGCAGCGGCACACTTGCACATCATTTCAGAGGATGAGATGAAAAGTAACGGTCTTTATGTATGAATCCGTGACAGTGATCCTTGTCGAAGAAAGTAGAGCGGAGTACTTATAGAAATATGTACAATACTTACCCGTACTTTCACCCGAAGTAGGATGTAATAGAGATATATTTCTCCGGTTCAGTCCTGGCTTCACGCCTGGTCTGTCGGCACCCCAACCCTGATCTCTGCCCAATCGTTGAAGTTTTCTTCGAGAACGGACTACTAAGACCACTGAACCTGTAGCGGGAATTTCGATGAAATACCTGAACGAACACTTCGCTACCACTATGGTCTCCATTGTACCAGCTCAGATTTTCAGGGGTGTTCATCTGTTAATCTGTCACCGCGATGTCAATGATTGAAGAACCATTTAGAAGGTTACTCGCACGCCCTCAGGAGAATTAAGGCCTTGAGTCTGTTCAGAAGGCTCGATAGGGCTGCATGTAAACAGTCTCAATACATATATAGTTAGAAGTACCTAGCCCTGTGCCATCACTCGAAGCCACTTGACAGAACGTGAAGCATTACGAGGCCGACCGAAGGAATGACTCGTCCTTACTCAACTCCAGCCGCTTAGCTGGTCGTGTAATAACCCATTAGGAATATCTAATATCTTATCTCACTCCTATCTCAGATTAGTTCATTTTTCCTGTGTCAGCCGACGGTCCTCCGTGTTGGGTCCGCAACTCAGTGTTCGCTTTTAAGGCCTTAAACCCAGTCCCAAGAATCTTTAAGGCTTATTTAAGGCCATCATTTAAGGCTTAAATATCAAATTTTTTGAAAATATTAAAGTTGATTAAACCTGCTCGATTGCACCTATATATGTAAGTGAGTTATTATCCTACGTACTCTTCATCTGAATTGATCTCTATGGCACTATTGTTGGGTCTTTCATTCTCTTCTGCATTGGCCAATGCCCCCCACAAGTCCTGCTTCTTTGCCAATTTACACACCTAGCTCAAAGTTGCTGTTCTGGCAGAGTTTCTAAGGTAATGGACAACCATCTGCAATGGCGCCATTGAAAAACTTTTTTCTCACAGGTAATTTGATGTCGGTCCTGTGGCGGCCTGACTGCTCATTTAGCCGATTTAAGCCTTAAAAAAATCATTGAGAATCCTTGGGGCTTAAATTTAAGACTTAAATTGTTTAAGCCCTTACTTAAGCCTTAAGGAGAACACTGCCGGCGGCGCAACTGCACCATCAATCGTTTTAGCACTCGAGACTTCGAAAAGGCTTACTTATTTGGCTTCGTACCTGCCATGCGAAGCAATGGCCTTCTTCCTTCATATTACTATATGGATTTGTGGTATTTGATCAATAGCCTCCCCCGTGACTGAACCTATGCAATAAGTCACAGACGTGTTGGCCACCTCTACAGCTTGTGCTCCTACCATCAGGTATGTACTCTCCCCACCCTTCCCCACCCTTCCCCTTGCAACCCTCCCTCTGAGAACAGCTGAATAATTGCATTTTGTTTGGTCCAATTTTAGAGCATACATCATAATTACCATTTGTCTTTCAAGTGCTGAGGCCTTCAGGAATTTCTCGCCACAAGTTGACTGACTGTGCACACACGTAGGCCACACCTACAGCTTGCATTCCTACCACCAGGTATGTACCCATCTCCACCCTACCCAACTCCTCCCTCTTTACAATGCTGGGAATGCGTAGTCAATTGAAATTTCCTTGGTCCAGTTTCCAAGCATAGGTCCTATTTGCCATCTGTTTTCTAATTACCGAGACCTTCAAGAACTTCACATCAATATCGGGCCCAACTTTGCTATCCTCTCACCATTAGTCGACTAAGTGTGCACCTGTGTGGACCATCCCGACAGTTTACGTTCCTACCATTAGGTATGTCGCCCATCCACCACCCCTTCCCTTTTCAACTCTGAGACCAGCCTGTCAATTGGATTTTATTTAGTTTCCGATTATACATTCTATTTCATACCATGCGTCTTTTAAACACCAAGACCTTTAAGGTCCAAGAATTTCTCACTGCTATTCCCACTTTCACTATTCTCTCGCACACATGGGGTGACGACGAGGTCACGTTCCAAGACATCCAGAATCTTGAGACTGCCAAGAGAAAAGCAGGCTGGTCCAAGGTCCGAAAATCCTGTGAGTTTGTCCGACAACTCAGGTTTGAGTGGATCTGGATTGATACCTGCTGCATCGACAAGTCCAGTAGCGCCGAGCTTTCTGAAGTGCTCAACTCAATGTACCAGTACTACGGGGACGGCATGGTCTGCATCGTGTACTTGAGTGATGTTTCGTGGGAAAAGAATATCAAGGAATTGAAGAAGAGTCGATGGTTCAAGAGGGGGTGGACACTTCAGGAGTTGATAGCACCTCGCTACATGGTCTTTTTGGACAAGAATTGGAACAAAATTGGTACTCGATCCAGTATGCGGAAGGTCATCTCTGAAGTGACTTCTATTCCAGTCAATGTCTTCGAGAAGGGTCAGATAGATGGCTATAGCATTGCACAAAAAATGTCTTGGGCTGCATCTAGGGAAACGACAAGACCGGAAGACATGGCATATTGCCTTAGAGCCTGTTCGGATCATCCTGCATCCTGCATCCTACACGCAGGATGCTGATGTAAAATTCCCGCGCGAGTGCACAGCCACTCCCTCTCGTGCCCTTTGCACTGGTAACAAATGTCTCTTTTCTTCATTTCGACGTGTCGCTTTGCTTCATTCGCGTTTCGATAACCCAAAGAAAGAGACCAGGCCATGTGAGGGATAATTTACGTTAAATTCAGGGCCTAATGAGACATGGGAGTGGAAATGACGGCCTCTCATACTTTGGACACCGTCAAAGACTACAGTTTTCTTGAACAGTGAACTTCACACAACAACCCTGATACCTAGACCTCGGGGAATGACTCCTTTAGATCTGTAGAGTCTGTTTACACTGCAGAAGTGGAAAAAATTAACTTCAAGCACGCACTGAATGAAAACTTTTTGAGTGCTGTCAAGTCACAGGACCGTTACTTTCTGTGACAACGAGTAAAAAGTGTGTGCGAGGCAGTGGCTGTGCACTCGCGCGGGAATTTTACATCAGCATCCTGCGTGTAGGATGCAGGATGCAGGATGATCCGAACAGGCTCTTATGGGGCTTTTCGGGGTGAATATGCCACCAATCTATGGGGAAGGTGGACCAAAAGCATTTATGCGATTGCAACAGGAGATTATCAAGTACTCGGAGGACCGTAGTATCTTTGCCTGGGTGGCGTCCCAGGATTACAACCAGGAGAGGGGACTATTTGCAAGCTCTCCCTTGGAGTTTGCATTGTCTGGAGATGTTGACACATCTGAATCAGAAGATCTCGGAAATAAATCAGCATTTTCATTTGGGAATAACGGCCTACGTATCCATCTTTCTCTACAGCGTCTACCAGATTTGGGGCAAGATGTATTTCTTGCTTCGCTGAATTGCCGAAAAGCTAACGACTACATTGGAATTTATCTTCAACAAAAGCACCACCGCTATATTCGATTTTGTCCACATTTTCCCCTTCACATCAATCATCCATCGGAAGAGTTGCAGGAAGTTATAGTAAAGGAGAGCGTCATCCCTCGGCAGCGGGACAAAAGTGACGACTACGAAATCCCCATCGAATTCACACTTGACAATTCACAAATCACTCTTCTCGGCGAAGTTGACCAGCCTTTCAGTGAGAATCCTTACACTGTACAGTCTTTGCCGTTGCATCGTGGTTCACGCTGTTATATAAGCCTTCAGACCACAAAAGGGAACCAATTTACTGTCGATCTGTGGATTCCAATCAATGGCAACATTTCTGTATTAGTGTGGCTCTTCATCAACTATTATCGCATTCCCCATTACACCAACCATCTTCAAGACAGTGATCTATTGCACATCGAAGATGGCAATGCTCTGGTGTCCTGTTTCATACACATGACTGGAGACTCTTCGAGGACACATATTGTCGAATTAAATTACATCCCTTCATCCAGTGCCCAATTCGGGCTCTACCGTCAGATAGACGAATTCGAAAGCTCACCACATGCTTTGAGCTCAACAAATATGAATTTCATCCTTGACACTACACGGGCCACTTGGCCCACTTCTCACTACTTCAAGTACGATCACTCAGCTGTCCCATCCAATCTTCTTTGCAGTGAAGAAGAGAAAAGGGTATGCGGGACATTCTCAGACCTTGGTGAACGACATGATATTCACTGTGTCCTTGCATACTGCTACGATGTATTCCCCAAAAAATATGTCTTTGTAGCGCTGGGCCTGCATACTGGATCTGAAGGTGACATACCCTGGATAGATGTCACTGTATCATATAACAAGATTCCAATCTCTGACATATGGGAATCTTATCTCCCTTCAGGCTCAAGGTATGGGCACAGAGACAAGCAGAATGTGACAGCTCAACTGTATGAAAATGCTTACAATTTTACTGTGAAAAAGAAGACACTCAGTGGACTTGTTTGGTACATCATTGTTGGTACTACGGAGATCAACAGCTTTGAGAAGATGAATCGGAAGTCGAGTCGGAAGAAGACCAGATGGAGTTGGATAGGTATTAGATAACTGAATACAGCCATAGTAAGCGGAGTAGTGTGGTTATCAAACCATTCGAGACGAGGTAAGGGTGGAGTGCCTAAATGGG
Organism: Dendrothele bispora CBS 962.96; assembly: GCA_004369135.1. Classification (NCBI taxonomy): domain Eukaryota; kingdom Fungi; phylum Basidiomycota; class Agaricomycetes; order Agaricales; genus Dendrothele; species Dendrothele bispora. Next base: position 16,006 of record ML179975.1, on the reverse strand, counting down.
TGGGGTGCTTTTGCTGTAACAAAGAGAGGATATCGGTATATTCCAGAGCTGCCATTTATTGTTCAATAGTTTTGCATATGACCATTTTGGTTTCACTTTTGACACAAATGATTCATCTTGAGCTATTTTCGTGTTATCTATGTACATATGATCGGAGACAGAATACATATTACCGATTGACCCTATCGCAAAACTACAGTTCCAAAAAATTTAAACCATCGTGATATCTATGTAGTGATGATTCACAATCATTTTATTCTACCTCTGTGATCCACAGCTTGTCTGTTTTGACTTTAGGATGGTGGAGGGAGGGAGGGAATGAGGGGAGATCTTAGTGCGAGCGAAGGGGGGAATAGACAGGAAAAAGGAAAGATTAACTCGGAGAAGGTGAACGGAAAAGAACAGAGTTGGGACACACCACAGAACATAGAAGGAAGGGAATGTGGCGGGTAGACTAAATTGACTTTTGAACCTACAAACACTCAGAATTGTTCCTAAGGATCATCTATACTCATAATTTTTTTGATCAAGTGATAGTGAAATAGAATCCATGGGTAATAATTTTCTGGTCTATACTTTTCGATTGCTCCAGTCTGTCAAATTGAATGACGGAGATGGCTCGTAGAGCAAGTGAAAGGAATGAAAAACCTGATGGGGTGGAAAATAGATGAGGAATGCATGCTGGCGGAAACCTTTGTATACTTGTCCAACTTCCAATTTTCGCTGGGAAGAACAACCATAAGATGTTCCTTGCTATTGTTTGCCATGAACACAGTCCTGTTGTTATACATTGCAGTGGTGCACCGGTGTACTGTAAACTTCTATTCGGACCGAGACTTTTGCTTGAACCATCGAGACACTAGGTAGTATGTACTTGTGGTTGACATCGGATTGAACGAAAAATTTATAGTAAGCAAGTCACCTTCTCATCCAGCCTACCTGAACAATCCAAGATGCCAGTGTCAAACTCTCTATGGCCAATCTGTGCAGCTCTGTGAAGCCTCTTCCTGCCGACTCTCATTACGAGGCCGGAGTTTACGTAGGACTCTTGGGTCTGCGGAAGGTGTCAGCTGTGCCGAGATTGTTCTCACGCGCTCGGAATATTCCCGTTAGCACCCCGTTATCCTTGAGCTTGAATCAATTACAATTGATTAGCGGAAGTCTCTCAAATAAGTAGACTCGATGATAACGTGTACATGTTCATCTGACCTGCCAGTGAGGACATCATGTCATATTTCCAGAGTCAGTATGTATGTCAATAGACGCTCATCTTACTCGAGATGACCTTCCAGAAAATAGGACTTGTTTAATAAAAAGGTTTGAATAGTACCCCTAAGTTTCACTAGCCATTAATATTAACGGAGGTTAGTAGGCAGAATCCACAATACACAGTTCAAGCAGGGCTTCGACGATGTTACTGTCAATTTGAAATGATAAAATAAGTAGAACGAGAGTCCAGGGTTGATACTAACCTCTCTTCATGTTCGTAGTTATTTTTATAGCAACATCGTATCTGTATCATATGTGACAATCAACATTGAAGCTTGAAGACCCCATCATAAACTTGACGAGTCCGGAATCCGGATGAAAATGACTCACCTCAGGCATAGTCGACCACAGTCCCCAAAGTATGAAGTATTCGGGCTGAAAGATATCCTGCTTGGCATGTTACTTGAAGGTTACAGATTCCAAAGGATTCCAGGTTTCTTCTATCCTCAAGTTCCATCGGATCCTTGCTTTTAACACTTCCATATACAGTCTTATGCATAAAAGCAGAATAGGAGTAGCTCAAGGGCTCATCAACATCAGTCATTAGTCAAGGTTTTCAAGTTGACCGTCACCGTTAGCGGGCTCGGAGTATAAATTTCAACACACATGTCTCCCTGAACTCCATTCATGCTTATTCTCGACTGGCATAGTGGACAGGGTCGCCCACTGGGATCTAAAGTACTAATCAGTAACTGATGCATTGGTTTCCACGATGGAAGATCTCACTGATTCTGAGCGACATGTCACCCAGTAGGTGTTTAAGCACTCGACGTTTGCAAACCTAGACCTAACAGTAGACAGGGACTCTCCAATGATCTGTCTCTCAATTTCCAACGCACACCTTGCAATTGTCGCTTGTACTGTGGAGTTACGGAACTACCGGTACAAAATTCTATTCGAATACCGGGCTTCTTTACTCCCATGTTGGACAACTGTAAAAACATTCCTTTGTCGTTTTGCCTCACGTAGTCGAACGCTTCGATCGCATACCAGACGCCCACATTTCTCTCTTCCGCGCAAGTTCTCGGATGCCGGTGTTATTTATGTCCACATCAAGCTTATGCTTCATTCACGCGACTCTTGAATACATGAAATCAATCCTGTGATCTACTTAGTTTGCCATATATAAGGACAGTCGAAATCTCAGTATGCACTAGTATCAGGACGTTTCTTTCTTGATTCTATCCTTTATCTGCTCCGCACTCCCAGCACCAAGTGTTAACTCGTTGGCTATGCCAGACTTCATAGTCTTTCTGTACTTTCTTGCAGCTTTTGGAGCTTCTTGTCTTATATCGGAGTTGACTCAATCATGGATTACTACGTCTAGGGTACGTCGGTATTCTCGATTTAGCCTCTCGACGAACATCGCCTAACATTTACTTGGCAGCTATCCAAAATACCCACCGCTGGGCCGAATTCCTTCTTCACTTCTCTATTTGGGAGTGCCCATTTCGTAAAGCATGCGCGGGAGATAATTCAAGAAGGTTACGAGAAGGTACTCCTCGAGCCCCTCTTTACCATACGAAGGGAGATCCCTTCTATCTCATACCAGAAACTAACATGTTCGTCAATGAAAGTACCATGGTAAAGCGTTCAAAGTTCGTACGCCTGATCGTTGGCTAGTCGTCGCCTCTGGACCAGCGCTACTCGATGATATCAAGAAGGCTTCTGATGATCAACTCTCTTTCTCCGAGGCCGTCAGTGATGTGAGTCTTCAACTCATTATTTCCATTCTCATGCACAAAAATACCGATCATTGATGTCTGGATGAAATCCCACTCCATCCTTCGATTTCTGCTGCGGTTTTAGAGCTTTCAAGTTGAATATACGATGGGCAGACAACAGCGTCTTCATCGGTACCATGTCGACGTCGTCCGGAATGCTTTGACCAGGAACATCCAAGCCAGATTTGAGGAAGTTAGGGATGAAATTGTCGTGTCGTTCAATGACGAGATCCCCCTCACGGATGGTAATGCATCAATTCGAAGGTCTAACTATGATGGCTCCTGACGTATTCGCTACGAAATGTATCATGACAGAATGGACTCCAATACTAGCCCTCGACACCATCATGAGAATCGTTTGCAGGACTTCTAATCGATTGTTCGTTGGATTACCGCTGTGTACGTACTCGAACCAATTTTTTGCCACTTAAACAACTACATGTTTACTAATAGCTTGCTTGTCCCTACAGGCAGGGACCCAGATTGGATCGTAAGTAATCTCAATCCCCTTTTCAGATAATCGGTTCCAAGTTCGTGATTGATGGTTGAACCAGAACTTGAACATTCAATATACGACCAGTGTCTTCAAAGCTGCACGAATCATCAAACTGTTCCCAGACTTTCTGAAACCGTAAGTTACGTCCAACTGTACCTTTTCGTCGTAAGTAACAGAAGTCTCATTATAATCCCACCGATAATTTCGCATCTAGAATTGTGGGAAATATCCTCACTCCTACCAGCACCGGTATGAAACGTACCCTTGGTCATCTCGGACAGACCATTAAGGAACGACTGGAGAAGGATGACCAATCCGAGGACCATGGGGAGTCGAAAACTAAAGCTGTACGCCAATGTCATTCTGTTCTCTCAGCTCTGCATTAACATATTCATCATAATCATGCATCATTTTTAAGAACGATCTTGTCTCATGGCTCCTCAGTGAAAACCCTGGAGGAGAGTTCCGTACGGTTGAGGATATAACAAAAAGGGTGTTGAATGTCAATATGGCAGCTATTCATACGACGGTATGTCTCTACAGCATACCAAGTTTAATATTAGTGTTGATTTCTTTCTTTTAGAGTGTTGTGAGCAACTGTTTCTAGTCCCATTTCCAAAAAAGAAATGCATGTACAAACCTGCTTTTTGATTCTTTAGGAGTTCACCAGCACCCTTTACTACCTTGCCACCCAGCCTCCCTCCGTGATCGACAGCCTTCGTCAAGAAATCGAAACTGTCATTAACGAACATGGATGGACCAAGGTTGGGATGGGGCAACTGAGGGAAGTGGATAGCTTTATGAAAGAGGTCGCCAGAATATCAGGGATTAGTGTTAGTAAGTAATCGGTTTTATCGCCCTCTTTCGTCCATGCTTGTATTCTCATCAACGTGTTCAACTTGAAAAGTATCTGCCGAAAGAAAGGTCATGAAAGAATTTGTACTGTCAGATGGAACAGTGTTACCCGTTGGTACCTACTTATCGGTTCCCGCATTCGCTTTGCATCATGACGAGGTACGCCCCCTCGTTAGTGTGACTCTTACGTCGTCGTGTACTGATTCCCGACCAGCGTAATTACGAAGATCCTAACGTCTTCAAACCTTTCCGATTCTCTGAAATGCGTCTGAACGAAGGCGAGAGTATCAAGCACCAAATGGTTGCTCCAAACACCGACTATTTGTTCTTTGGAACTGGAAAGCATGCTTGGTGAGTACTCACACTCCATCTCTAAAATGGCGGGACTAACATATCTGATTCGCTCATTTTACAACTTTCTTGCCCCTTTCCATCTGTCTGCCATGAAACTGACTCGTAGTCCCGGACGTTTCTTTGCCGTCAACGAGCTTAAAACGCTGGTTGCTCATACATTGATGAATTACGACGTGAAACTCGAGGGTGATAGTAAAGTCACTCCACAACCGGTTTGGTTTGGACCGAATATAGTTCCCAGTAGAACCCAAAAGGTTTTGTTCAGAAAGAGGCAGCTTTAGGCGTACGTAATAGAGGAAATGACTACACAAAATAGTTTAAAAAATATACGATCTACGATTTATGTTTGTTAAAAGAATATTCTCGACGCCAGCAGGATTTGAACCTGCGCCCTCAAAGAGGAACAGATTCTCTTACGGTACCGTTTTCATTCGAATCTGTCGCCGTAACCACTTGGCTATAGCGCCTCTATGACAATAAGTTGTAGGAACCTCATATACTTAGTTTCTGGTGAATATGTACATATATGCCACCTTTAAGTTTTTGATTTCAATCATGATGTCAGAATTTTTTGGTTTGGTATCATGAACCATTACAGTGTTTTTGCACTCTTATTGGCGGGTTATTGGGAGTGTTGTGGCATTATGTCGTTGTTCCCAATGGACCTGAGGTAAGTACGACATGTCATATTATCATGTTAGATTTGGAGAACCAGAATGGGAACGAGCAGTCAAGAATTCTGAATTCGAGGATTTAATCATAGTAACTAACTATTTAGAAGAAGCAGCTGTATCAAGTACTAAGAGCATAAAAAAGGAAAAGAATGATGAGAGTGGGATTCGAACCCACGCCCTTTCGGACCAGATAGCTTAGACATCACATGCCTTGATCCTTAGTCTGGCGCCTTAGACCGCTCGGCCATCTCACCATGAAGGAGTTGTGACACGTTGAGGTATGAGGCGAGGAATTATCCCAAGACTGCCGTGAGAAAGTCACAGATCGGCTGGAATTATATCGTTCCATTCCTCCTTGATTCCCCTCACTCCTCCTTATGTCTGCAAAGTGCCTCAACGGAACCGCATCTCTAAAGTCTAAAACAACAGCGAGATCGGGATCATTCGCGGAATTGTCAGTGACCTTGGCGCAATTTTTGATACGGATCGCGGGGTAAGCAGCTTGATTCCCGGCGGGGAGAAGAATGTGCAATTTGTCCGGGAAGATCCTGATTCCTGAAGCTCTGCCAGGAGTTTTGCACTTCCTGGAATTTTCAAGTGAACTCGCGATTCGGGAATATCGACCAACATCTGATCATGTACGGGACAGTATATATCAGGACGTCCCTCTTTCTTGGTTTTTTTGTCTACCGAACTTCATCTGTCCGATACTATTCCTATTTATCATGTACCGCCACATTTTCGAGGATCATGTTACTAACGCGATTGTCGTACGGGCTTTGAGGGGTCTGGTCGCGTCTCATCCTACACTTGAACTTCTGGAGTCCATCAAGACTGTTATCGACAAGGATTACGAGAAGGACAAAGTTGTAACAATCTCTGGTGGAGGAGCTGGTGAACGATCTCTTCTGAAATCTACGCAGTCAACTCATATACATGTGTTCACAGGGCATGAACCTGGATTTGCTTCGTTTGTCGGTCGAGGACTGCTTACTGCTGCAGTCAGCGGTGACGTGTTCGCCAGTCCTAGTGCAAAACAAGTTTATGGTGCTGTCAAAGCACTACCGAGTGACAAGGGAACGATTTTGATCATAACAAACTGTAGGTTTTCAAGTACCTGTATTTGTCTCACCTGTTCGTTCATCATCGCGCTGACTTGCGCTTTTTTGTTAGATACTGGTGACAATCTCCACTTCGGACTCGCATGTCAACAAGCACGCGCAGATGGAATCCAGAATATTGCAATTCTTCCCGTCGGTGATGACGTTTCTGTAGGAAGAACTAAGGGAGCACTTGTAGGCAGAAGAGCGATGGCAGGAACTATGTTGGGTATATCTGTTTTTTCTTATCTTCCATGATATAACCTTCATTTCTGGCCGTGACCTTCACTTTTTTAGTCTGCAAAATCCTCGGGGCCGCTTCGACAGCTGACTGGTCCTTTGATGACGTCCTTGCACTTGGAAAAGCTTGCGTGGAAGGTCTAGCAAGCATTGGGTGTACGTTGGGACATTGTCACGTTCCAGGAAGAATTGGCGGCGGCGGATATCCTGTTGTCGAGAAAGATACTGTTGAGATCGGTTTGGGACTGCACAATGAGCCTGTACGTTTGTCGCTGTCCAAATTGTATCGCTTAGATCCAAATCCTGGCGGATCATTTTTTAAACAATTTATAGGGAATGTGGACTATCTCGCCTCAACCTTCCACTACCGAGCTGGTTTCGCGTATGATCAAGTACATTCTCAACCAAGACGATCCTGAAAGATCTTTTGTGCCTTTCGAGAAGGGCGACAGGATCGTCCTTTTGGTGAATAATATGGGTGGTGTCAGCGTTCTGGAGATGTGGGCTGTCGTCGATGAAGGTTAGTGTTCTACTGTTGAAGAACTTGTAGAACAGATGATTTACTATCTTATCCCTCGTGTAGTCTTGGATCAGCTTGAATCTAATTCCAAACATCCTCTCAGAAAAGATGAATGTGGCTTGGTGGTAGAGGCAATTTACTGTGGTCCTTTCCTTACATCACTTAATGCCGTCGGCTTCTCCATTACTGTGATGAACTTGACACACACCGTTCGCGTGTACAACTCTTCGCTAGCTTCTTGCTCAAACACCGAACAGCTCGCTGTGGAAGACCTACTTGTTTTCCTCGATGCAAAACACACTACCGCGGCTTGGCAAAACACCGAGGTCTACTCGCGTCGACAAAATGGTTTGGAGAAAAGATCGAGAGCAGAGAAGGTCATCAAAGATGTTCCTTCGGTGAATATACCTTCTGTCAACGTTAACGGGCATCAGAAAGAAGCACCAAAGTTATTTGGTATGTATCTTCCGAATTGTGACTGATATGATTTTTACTGAGCCGCCGGGAACGGGTTACGAAGTGTCATCGCAAACATTACGAAACGTAATCAAGTCAGGGGCGGAGGAACTTCTGGCCTCAGAACCAGATTTGACGAGATGGGACACGGTCAGTAGTATAACGTTACTGTTCAGGTTCGTTCAAAGTGATCGAAATTTATTGACCTTCGATTTTCAAACAGATTGTCGGAGATGGTGATTGTGGTGAGACGTGTGCAGCTGGCGCCACAGCCGTGTTGAAAGCACTCGATGAGGGGCTCGGAGATGACGGAGACCTGGTTAGGGTGCTCAGGGAATTAACCGAGATTGTTGATGGTACTCTTTCACACATCATTTCAACTTCACTGGTTCAAGGTTGCTGATTTTGTCGTCCATTCTAGATACATGTGGCGGCACACTGGGTGCAATTTACTCAATCTTTCTTGCCGCTCTTACCGCTGAGGTACAAAAGGAGTCAACCTCACCCAACGTGACGGTGGACATGCAGTTCTGGGGGCGCACAACAACCGCTGCCATTGAAACGTTGAAACAAAGCACGAAGGCCAGGGTCGGACATCGAACAGTTATGGATGCGTTGATTCCATTTGTCGAAGAACTCAGTACTGCTCATTCAAAGGGTCAAGGCTTCGAGGAAGTCATGAAGAAGTGTAGAGAGGGTGGAGAGGGTACACGAGTTTTGAAAGCTAAGCTGGGTCGGGCAACATATGTGGGTGAAGGTAATCATGGCTCCGAGGGCGGATTACCTCCAGACCCTGGGGCTATGAGTTTGGTAAGGTTTGTGGAAGGAATGGGCAAGATTTTAATGTGATCATTCTCTCTTCTTCCATTTCAGCGTTAAATGTTATTTACTCGGGGATATGCGTACTTATGTATCATTTGGGGCGCCATCGAAACTGTAAAACTGGTGGCCATGGACATCAAACACCAGTTTTTTCCGTTTACCATCGAGACTTGAAGGAGATAACTATGCATTGTCGTCTACTCCACAAGGATTTTCAGATAAATGAAATAATCGAAATCGAAAAGGCAGGCAGTCCCCCAGCTATAGGCTCCAATCCAGCACAAGACCGTCTTCTCCCGAGCAAGTAATGTAAAATCTAAAAATATTATTTGAAAATCAAAAGGAATTGGGACCCTCTTCTCCGGTAAGGATGGAGAGCAACTCAGGGTGCCACTTAGCTCGTAGCATAGTGACTCAGACTAGCGGGTGGCCATAGTAATTTAAGGAAGAGACATATCGTGGAAAACCGGCAAGGGACGGCAACGAATGGCGACGCGTCGGATTTACCCTTCGACCACCTGCCCTCACTCTAAAACGCTCTAATTCCGTTTTTTTCAAGGGTCCACCTACTTTACATTTCCAATGCCAAGCATCACACACATTAATGGAGACCTGTTCTCTGCTCCACCAAATACCATTCTCGTGCATGCATGCAACGCTCTCGGCTCCTGGGGCGCGGGGATAGCGGCAGTTTTCAAAGAACGCTTTCCTTCCCAATTTGAAGCGTACCATGCTCACTGCAAAGCTCACGATAGTGTCTCACTGGTCGGAACATGCCTTTTATTACCCGATGATGGCGGAGTGCACGATATTGCATGCCTATTCACTTCAAAAGCATATGGGAAGAGAGTGGACAGTCCAGAACAGATACTAGAAGCCACGCGAATGGCAGTCCAAGATCTAGTCAAACAGAACACGGCTAATAAAGAGTTGCATGCATGGTGATTATCCGTTGGGGAAAATGGTTTACACAATAGATTCTTTTGACCTGATTTCCCTTATAGTCGATTCAACTCGGGAAAATTCGGAGTTGCTTGGGAGGAGACAGAAGCCGTGTTGAAGGACTTTGAAATTGATTGGGTGATATATCAACCAGAAGAGCCCGACAACACGAGAAGGAGCCGTGGAACTGACAATCCCAGGGTACGGCGATTGGGGTCCGAGTAGTTTTTTTGTCGTACTCAAGAAGCAACCCATTATGGGCCTTCACCAGGTCGTAGTGTAATTTATGACGCGCGCATGTTCCTAGTTTCTTGTCCAGGCTAAAGCATTATTTGTATATCGAATATGTAGATGTTTTCGTGATAAGTATGTAGGTATTTATAACATGGGAGGGATATCGATTGCACAACAGAAAGCAAGGATGGACCAATAACAAGGTACTACAGATACAATACTCGAGATCTTGTCAGAAGATTACGGATGAGAAACGTAGGAATATGAACTACAAGTATGTATATACTAAGCATTAAGGCTAGACATATCACAGAAGAAGAAAAAACACGAAAGCAAAATGATAATAATATCGCAGTCAACTATACAGTGTACATCCAATCCGAAGTTCAATCCTACTGGTTTTTTACAATCTGCGTTTGCCGAAGATGACAGCTCCCAGACTTTGATTTTGTAAATGCGGTTCATTTAAACGATCCGCATCGCCGCCGGTTCTTGTTCACAAGAATCCGTCATACACACACAAATACACATCCCATTTTTAGCCCCCAATCTCATATCTCGAACCTCCTATCTCTGAGCCTAGCCCTAGTCCATGCGGATCAAAGGAAGCCGTAGCCCCGAGTAAAGTTTGTAGGTCAAACGAATTCGAAGCGGGTACTGGTTGCACGAACATGTCATGAACAGAGTACATGCTCAGAATATCGTCTAACGAACAAGTATTGGCGTGCTGCATGTCCGACGAATTTGGAGTTAGACCGGACTGGCTTTGATGGTGGTTCGAACCTGGAGTATGACCAGAGTTGGCAGCACTACCACCAGAACTCGAAACCGAACCCGGGCTATTTCCTTGTTTGTATTGAGCTTCTTTGAGAACCGACGTGCGAAGTGAAGTCTCTGTCGGCGGTGCAGTGTTGTGTGGAAGATTCGGATCTGTCGGTTCTTACAAGTCAGCAAACCAAGCGGTGGGAGGGTTCAACGATCAGAACAGTTGTATATAGAAAACCCACCAGTGAACCTTCTTAACAGTCCCTTGTCAGGTAATGATATGAATGTCCGCATCTTATTTTTCTTCTTTCCATTGACGTTTCCAAAGAGGCCAGTGTCTCCAGGTATCAAATCCTTCATCTTCACTTCTAATAGATTTGAGACGTAGGAGACACCCGCCCAGTAATGTTCCATCCTCTGTAACGCACGGACAAACACGGAAAGGTTCTGTCGTGCGAGAGAAGTAAGAAGAAAGTCGGCCGTGCGTGGCGTCTCCGAAGGCGACTGAGATTGCAGGGAAGGAACGGATGAATGGGAATTCGGAGCTTGCTGTTGGTCCAGGTCCATACCCAACATGCTAAGTCTGATGTCGTAGGCAAAGGCGAGAGAGGCGACGTAGATGGGTTGCACGACGAAAGGACTCGCCAACTACATTAAGCGACAAAAACCCCGAATTAGGTAAAAAAAGAAAACAATGGAACGACACACAGGGAAAGCTTATACTCACGTAAGATTGACTGGCAAACAAGTCGGCAAAAACTAGGCATTCATTAATCAACCTAGAGCTTGCCAAACTCAACTTGAGCGATCTGTCCATCCGACTCGTCATCGGTGTCTCGGTCCCGTTCGGGTTTGTCAATAGATCAGGGTGGTAAACGAGAGCGAGGACGGCGTTCGCCCACAGGTGAAGAGTTAGAAAGACGCCCTGTCATGAGAAGGGGGGGTGGGGTGGGGAAATGGTCAATAAAGGAATAGATCATTGGAAAGGGGGGAGGGGTGTGTGCAAATCTTACCCCATGACCTCTAGCCTCCTGACACCTAAAAGCATCCACAGTCCACTTCATCTCTTCCGGAAGGTCAGCATAATACTGCACCAACTGCGTCTGCAACTCAGCCAGAACATCAACCCCTGCCCCGTTCCCACTAGCGTCAGCCGCCACCCCTGCACTAAATCCTTGATATGGCCCTACTAGGGTCCTCGTTCTTCCTCTTCTACCATTCAAGACGTTGGCGATTCTCCCACACAACACCATCAATCGTACTAGATAGACGAAAGCATTTGGTTGGGGTAATGGTTGATGATTTGGATCTGAGAGAAAGGAGAGAGAGAGAGAGAGAGAGGAGTTTTAAAAAAAACCCTGTGGCGAAGAGAAGGAGAGGAGTTATCGCACGTACCAGTTGGAGGCATCTCTGCAGGGTCGGGGGTGAGGTCTTGATCAGAGGGAAGAGGTATCTCTATGATCTCCTCGGATATAGAGACAGGTCGGCCGGTGGAGAACGCAATAATACGATCCTATAGGGAAGAAAAGAAAACGAAAACGAAAACGAAAAGTTGAGAATAGAATCGAAGGAAACGGAAGGAGACACCCACAGTGATAAAAAGACTCCAAAACAATAATCTAGTTCTAACAACATGCGCTGGCGACTCGTATATCTCTGATATTTCATGTAGTCCCATATCTATAGCCATACGGATAGCTATCCCGGTGTATTGCTAATTTCAAAGAAAAACGGTTTTTTTGAGTTATTACTAGTTTTCCATCGTTTAAAATAACAAACCAAAAGGAAAAAGAACCCACCCAAAGTCCACTTTCACTGTTCATTCCGAAGTTTGCCCAGGCTAACAAAAGTAGTCCGGTGACGCTGTCATGCGCGGGAAGATGTAAAAGTGGGATTATCAGTTCCTGAGCTTTGGTTATGAATGGTGCACAGGCTTTGGGAGGGCAATCAGAATTGGAGAATGAAGGAAAGGGTTGAGAAGAAGACGAGTGTATTGATGACGAAGGGGAGTGGAATCGGGCAGCTAAGGCGCATATACCTAGGTTAGGTAACGTCAGGTCGGAACAAAAAGGTTGCTTGACGAAAAGAAAACAACGAACAATTGAGCAAGAATGCACTCATGGTACCAGTCTCTAACCTTTCCTCCATCCGTTTCCGGCTGACACTAGGAAAATGCCTGCCGAGTGTGCGGAAAAAAGTATCGAGAAGGGGACGGTAAACCGAGGGTAGCGGAAAACCTGAGTCGTCGAATAGTTTTTCATAGTCATCGCTATTTGAAATAGGACGTTGAACTGCGGAAGAATTTCGCGAGTTCTTAGAAGTGGGAGATGACTGTGTGAGAGGGGATGCGAGAGAACCTGGTGAGGATGACGATTTGACGATGTCTGAGTGGTTCAGTTCCGAGGACGGTACTGGTGCAGCCGCGATAGGTGAACGGTTCCGGCCACCATTTGACCGTGTTCGCGGATGTAGTTTTAATGAGATTCGGTTGATACCTGGGCTACAAAGATACTGTTAGGAACTGACGTTTACGAGAAGAAGGGATATGAGAATTCACTGTATGGCTGTACTCCCTGAGAAGCGATAGTAATACAGTTCTAGTTCCTCCTGTCGTGAAGGGTCTCCATCGATGAAAGCCACGTTGCCTTCCAGTGCTTGGACGATTTGCTCGGAAGTGCCCAGGTTACCTAGGCTTCCTGCGGTTGGGAAGTATTGACAAGTATTGAAGGTATCAAAGTGTGAGCCATCGCCACCTCGTGAGTCGAACGACGTGCTCGAACTCCCGTTCGTCAAGACCGAACCATTTGAGTTTATATCTTGGTTAAGGCTGTCGGAGTGTACAGACGAAACAGATGGATTCATCATATTTGAATTTGACGTGTGTTGCAGATGGCGCGGGCCGTGTTGTGGCGGATGGTGTGAAGAGGTTTGAATAGAGTGAGGTTGACCAGAGTGGGAAGGGCTGGGCATGGTGGACGCCGACACCGGTGGCCAAATATACGAAGGTACAGGGTATTGCCATGAGTGGATGGTGTTGGTTAAATTTCCATTAGTCGCAGGAACCGAGTTCTGGTTGGGATGCTGGCAACAGCAAGTTCAAATATCGTACATCATTAACTGAGAAGGACCATTGAACTCACCCAGACACCTGCTGACCCAACAGTAGGTGATATGTTCCTCAGCCCACCCATCTCGCCATCCACCATCCCATTCACGACCCCAGGTAGTCCTGAGTCTCTGGCGATTACGGACCCGTTCCCAATCCCAACACTCATAGCCTGAGACCGGGCTTGTCTCTCCCTTTCCATTCGCTCGTCTGCCTCCATTTCCCTTCTGGTCCTCTTCCTCTTCCTCCCATCTGGCCACGAGCATTCCTCTCCTGCTTTGAGACAGGCCTGACACGTCGGTTTATCTCCAGAACATCTACCGCGCTTAATTCGACATCGATGACAGGCCAGGGAAACGCGTTTTTCGGTTTGTTGGTGAGGCACTTGACCAGACGTCGAGTTAGGGTTCGTGTGTCCATTCGCAGAGTTCTGGGAGTTTTGAGTGTCAGACGACGGTGATAAACCATCGTTCTGACTTCGAGGTGACTGCGACTTGGAAGTGAGCAAACCGTTTGAATCGTCATGAGCAACCATAGTCGATGGATTCGTTCCTCGTTAGGATGGTTGTCTCTTTATAAACGACCTCAGTTGACCACCCTTCTCACTTCAGAGGAACAAGAGTGTCCAACCGGGAAACGCAGAGGGTTAAACGAGAATAGTCGGACTTTCGAGGTTATAGATGATGAAAGAGGGAGAAAACTTTGAAAGCCGATCCCCGCATGAACCTGTGATCGACCAAGGTTCACGACAAGCACCCACAAATAAAACCGCCTATCCCTTCCGAAAATTTCAAATTCTTTGAGGAATAGGAGAACACGAGTTTGGAAGGAGCATTACTACATTAGGAAGGACCCAAGAGATCTGATGCAAGTGCCCGGTATTCTGCGGCATCCGCTCCGATTTGTCGCGAACCTTGTACGTATACCACTTGGCAATGTTCGAGGCATCAAAAAGCCTTTGAAAAACTTTCTTTGTCATGTCGTATCTATGCGTTACCCCTGATTTGCCTAGAGGAAGATCATATTGTAAAGTACTACAATTGTACATACTACAATTCAAGTCATTTCAGGAGCAAATGAAAGTATTTTGACCCCCGTCGACGATGCTTCATATTAGATAGCGGCATTGCCCGGGTCCTGGTTCGTTAGAACTGTATACAAAAACTGAAAGGGATGTCATCGGTGTCAAAGCTCTGGGAGTTTAGCATGAGGCGTATGATGGCGAAGCCCAAACATTATAATGAACGGAACTTGTCGAGAGGGGGGTTCGGATCGCAAAAAAAAATCTATAATGTTCTAGGTTTGGTCCATTTGGAGCAACCTTTCAAAAGATTATGCATATGTTGACAGGTTTCGTGCAGGGCCGTGTGTTCGTGGCGATCACTCAATTTCGAGTGAGATTGTGGCTATAGTCTAGACTGTCCTTCGAAGGAGTTCGAAAGGGCGGTTGTAGGGAAGAAGGAGTCTTTTTGCTAGCACGTGTTAAATATTTACTGCTTTGATTTTGCAGGGCCCTTTGGACGGAAACAGCAGGCTTGGAGCCTTGGACTACGCTCTATGTCCACTATCGAAGCTAAACTTAAGAAGCCTTACCATGTTAAGAATTTACAGATCAAAGCGGTGGCTCCAATCCGAGTTCAGAGTATGGGCGGATATCAATTTCGATCCGAGTCTTACCGAAATTTAAGTTGGATATTGATTCTTGTAAGCCTCCAAAGTCTTCGGAATGTCTGCCGACCGGTAGTACTTAGGATCAACATTAACGACAAATTCACTTGGTTGGAATAGACTTCAAAAGCTGTTTTAAGGTTTTCTCAATAGGCCACGTCTGCAATGCAATGAAAATTCTGGACCGCCCCACCCGTCATCGAAGTCAAAAAACTCATCCAATGAACCCGTTATGGTAATATATAAAAGCTCATTCAATAAACCCTTTGTGGCTTTTTTCCATTACAGATTATACTTTGATATAGACCAACATTCGCAACGGGAGAAACAACCGGTGCTAAGTTTAACTTGACGCCTCATTTTTCATTGGCTCCACTGGCACTCGGCCAGACTGATGGTAAAGGCCTAGGACATAGTAAACATTGAAATGATTTGTTTTTTCAGTGAGACTAGAACTTGAATCGATTGCGTTCACTAGGGGATTTCCGAGGACCTACCGATCTACAAATGAGGCTGATGCTTCGGAGAATGCAGCTAATGAAAATTCAAGGAAAAAATCGAGACTGTGTAATGCCCACTCCAACTTTCGCGCCTAGACACATTTAAGTTATTCGGAGGTGCTAATGTTGTCAATATGTAAGGTCTGGATGCTTCAGAATCGCTGTAGGTGTTCTGAAAATAAACTATATATATTCAGTTGGCTTTTGAAAAAAAAAAGCGCCTAATCATTCATGAAGAGAGATATTTAGAATGACTCGGAAGATGTCAATTTTCTCATTAG
>ML179973.1:0-37140 GCA_004369135.1 Dendrothele bispora CBS 962.96 | reverse complement strand
AGCGGATTTCGACTATGTCTGGTATGCGGTATGGATACTCCAAGCCGTGGACGCTGCCAAAGAGCGGTACGATGCTTGGTTTGCAGGAGTTGAGAATACGCTCCGAGCTGCTGCTGCAAAGGAGGCCCAGTCCCCCACCGCTGGGCCATCTGGAGGCAATGGTAATCGGGATATACAAATTAGGTGTATGATAGATACACCATCCTTCCCGTGGATCGAACAGCTCCTTAAAAACGGTTCATCCAAGCTCCTGTCAGCCACATCTCCCTACTCCAAATCTCACCAGAACATGTTGAGGCAGCTCTTGATAAAGACCTTCACGAGTCAGGGTCTTCAACGGGTACCTGTGGGTTTGATCCGTGGGAAAACCCGTGGGTTTAGTGACCCGCAGGTCAGGTACCCGTTTCCCACGGATCACTAACAAGTCACGGGTCAAGCTCTCTACTTTTACAAGTACCTGTGGGTCAAACTTATTTTTTTGCTGTAAATTAATTTGTAGCCCTCAAATCAAATTATTTCAGGTCTTAGATAAATGTTGGCTAAGTATGTGGCAATCTTAACACTTGTGTAGTAAATGTACAAGTTGATGCCATACTATTTTGGGAATATACATTAAAATATCACTTGTAATAGCTTATATCATGAGCAACACACTGCATATCATATATCACCTTCAAGATAAATAAAAGCCACTCAATTTTTGTTTCTGGAACCAGTGACAAAAACTCCATCCTGAATGATTAATTGAATTTTTGTAAATTGTGGCACCATGTGTTTACAGAGGAAATGTTGTTCATAAAAATATGAAAGATAGGACATTGTGTGGATATCAACAATTTGCACAATTTACATTTCTAGACCCTATCATCACACTCAATATCTGAAGGTAGGGATGAAAATATATGCTGGAAACAAATAAAAAAGTATTCCTATTCCTCAGGTAGGCCATGAAGCTAAATTAATACATTTATGTAATCTAGAGTGACAAGTTAACCTCCTTACAAATTTTTAGATTTTTTGACCATGCCATTGTTGAGAATGAGTGGCTGCAACATTGGTGACCCAATGCTTAGAAAAGTCACATGACTTCAATTTTAGTGCCAGACAATGTTGCTGCCGCTTGTTCTCAACAATGGCACGGTCAAAAAATCTAAAAATTTGTACAGAGGTCAATACAATACTATAGATCATGTGTATGTAATTTTTTTCTTGGTTTACAAAGTACTTATGCTTCATTTACAATGTTTTTCAATTTTCATCTTTTAAATATGTACATATGTAAGTGTTTCTAAGTATTAACTAGAATCCAAATGTAAATAAATAAGTGTTATTTTATTTTTCAAGTTTTGTATTGTTTGACCCATGGATACCTGCAGACTCGCAGGTCAAAAACCTGCGGGTCAGGTACCTGTTTACCACGGATCTTAAGTGGGTCACGGGTCAGCACTTTTTGACCACGAGTACCTGTGAACGGATCACAGGTATACCCGGACCCTGACTCGTGAAGGTCTTTAGCTCTTGATCTTTTCGGGAAAGATTATAATCGAGATTGGTAACCTTTATTTCTGCAGTTTCTTGAATTGGAGGTACGTTATTTATTAGTATAGCCATACTCTCTGCTCATTCGGCCCAAAGTTGGTCAATTTTTGCCACAACCGTTCCCTTACCTTGGATCGTAGTCTTCAAGGATGAGGACAAGATTGTGGCGATCAACCCTAATGTCGGCGTTGTTGGCAAGATATCTACCGTTGAGAATCTACAACACGAAGCCGAAATGACAAAACTCGCTTCATCTATCTTACCTCACAACACACCTATGTTGCTTGGATGTTTTACGACCGGTACTTTGCAACTGTTGTTGCTTTCATACATTGGGCATTCGCTTGGAGAATGGAGTGATCTTGATGACGTGAGCATGTGAGTATTTTGCTATGTTGACCGGTTGGATCCAGTAGAACTTATCAGACATTTGCAGCCGAGAACTCATTGGCCTGATCAAGACTTTACATGCCAATGGCCTCCACCATCATGATCTTCATCCACCGAACATTACCTTCTACAATGGATGTCTTGGGATTATTGACTTTGGCATGTCAGATGTTATAGCGGACGGCGTTGAATGCATTGACTGCGAGGACGATGTTGTCATTGGCGAGCTTCAAGAACTACTGGAAGATGAAGAGGTTGTCATTGATGAGCTTCAAGAACTACTTGAAGATGAAGAGGTAGCAGAGGATTGACGCCGTTTCATGTTTTTTATATCGATTCGTACAATTTGTTGTTGCCGTGCTTACTAGGCTTCGGCCAATCTTGGCCAAGATGGCATAAATTTTATTTACTTTGACATTTTGCTGCAGGTTAAATAGCGGGATTTCTGTTCAGATATGCCGGTGGTATTTTAACTCACAACCAGACTCGGGTTGGAGTGCACGTGCTTATAAAGCTTTAAGCACACGTGAGGTTGAGTTCAAACTTAAACTTCTACTCTTTCCACAATGCCTGCAAAAAAGAAAGCCACTAAACCTCAGAATGAGTCTTTGGAGGTGAGTACTGAACCTCAGGAGTCTTCTGGGGTGAGTACTCGCTCGGGGAAAAAAAAACTGCTCCACCACCCGTTACTTCGGATTCAGAGGATGTCGCGAAGTCTTCAGCTAAGACTGCTAAACGTCCAAAGGCCACTAAAGCTTCGGCCAAGACTGCTAGCGCATTACCTACAAGCCCCAAACCCTCCGTCACGATTTCCGTTTTGACTACGCCGACCTCCAGTCCTTTACCTAAAACCGTCACGGGCAGAGCTTTACCTACAGTTCTCAGGGCTACGACTACCAGGTCTTCAAGTACATCTTCTCCAAAGGCTGCCGCATCCAAGTCAAAAGCCAGACCATCGGCTCCTGCAGCATCCAAACCTGATGGAGATCTGGGCGGTGAAATTCCAAGTTAAACCGTCTAGCCTTCAGTTCTAATTACCACTTCTTCAGCTTCAACCGGCGCTACTGCATCAATATTTAAAGTTGCAAATCACAGGCTTTCAACTCCAACTGAAACGATCGTTTCCAAGGGTAAGAGGGCGTCGCAGCTAATGGCTGCTTTGAAGCACGATTACCAGAGTCGGAAAAGGACAAGTGACGAAGTAGACGATACTGAAGGCAGCAAGGCTCTTACTGCAATTCTAGTGATGTTTTACTGACATTTTCTCTCAGAACCCGCCAGCAAGAAGTCCAAGGGCAAGAAGGTTGACGGAGGTAGATCCAAGGACTCGGAGAAGAGCAAGAAGAAGAAGAAGAAGGGGGAGGAGGAGGAGGAGGAGGAGGAGGAGGAGGAGGAGGAGGAAGAGGAGGAAGCTCCAAAGAAAGAAAGGGAGTCCCATTCCTTATTTGCAGCCTTTTACGTGTCGACTTACATTTTTATCAGATACTTCTGCGAAGGAGAGCAAGAAGAAGAAGAAGAAGGGGGAGGAGGAAGAGGAGGAAGAGGAGGAAGAGGAGGATGCTCCAAAGAAAAAAAGGGAGTCCCATTCCTCATTTGCAGCCTTTTACGTGTCGACTTACATTTTTATCAGATACTTCTGCGATGAATCTGGACGAGGAGGAAAGAGCTATGTATGAGTCAATGCAAAACGATTGTCTTTCTACAGGTAGCGAAGACCACAATAATGACTCTGAACATGCTGAAAGCAGTGACGAAGAAGCGATTAAACATCGGGGTGAGTTCTTTGAGTCCAGGGGAACCGCTATATGTTAAGATCACATTTCTCCCTAGGCGACCTGGACAAGATGTCTGATGATGCAGAAACTTCGGAAGGTGAAAGTGAGAGTGGGGCCTCTGATTCAGAAATGGATGTAGATGTCGATCAGGTATCTTTCTATTTAGTATGGTTGAAAAAGTGACGATAGTTTTAATTTTTAGATGGTTGCTGTCGAAATTCCGCAAAAGAAAGGGAAAGGGAAGAAGCAACAGGGCGACGAAGGCAATCTCCCTGCTAAGGTCCTAAAAGCTCATTTCAAGACCCTTGCGCTGAAACGTTTGGCTAAATTTGGGAAGAAAGCAATACGGGTTGCCACCTTTCTTCGAAATGCTTTCCCAAAAGATACTTCGGAGTGCTGGCAAATTTTGCTTGATGCCGTCGCTGAGGATGGAAACGAGGGTCATTCGGATGCAGTCAAGGCTTTGGAAAAAAGTCCTTACGATCAAGATCTGCTTTTACGATACGTGAGTTGGTTAATTGGTGCTTGGGTTAATGTCTGTTGGAATCATGCCGTGTCTTGTATAGATGTCTTATGGTGCTGTGGATGCCCGGTACAGATTCCGCAAGGCCACTGCGCATATTATCTTGGCCCATTTTGGCTTGTCTGAACCACGTCTTGTCGCTACACGTTCCAGAAATCGTCGGGGGAAAAGTACTGTGGTAAGTTCTCAGATGTGCCCTCTACAAGTTGTGTTTGATGCGCTTTCAGGAGGTTATCGTATCTTGGCTCAAAACGGACCAAATGTACCACCACGGGGATATAGACCATGAGGTGACTAGATAACTTCCAATTGATTTAGTTTCTGACAAAACTACTAGACCCAACAGCTGAAAGCAGAGACCCCGTTCATGAGTCCTCTTTTCGCTAAGATGCTACAGGGCTACCTCTGCGGTCCCCAGTCCTCCGACAAACCTTTGATCGTTCGCTTACAAAATTTGGGTTTCATTCCTCCGCCCATGGTGGCCTTGTTATGCACAACGGCAAGTTGTTTCTGCTTCGCTCAGGTTTCGAGGACTGATTACCTGGCATAAAAGATCGCTCATGTTTTGACTGACTATTGCGCTGGACACCCGAACAGCTCCTATTTTTCAGCCAGGAACGCTGGACCAGAGTATGTTATTTGAGGCCATTCATTTCTTAGGGATCGTCTAAATATGCAATAGGTATCGTCTCATTCTGAAGGCTCTCGACAGGTTGAAAAAGTCCTCTCCTACCTATCACAACGGTGTTCTCAAGGCAATGTTGAAGAATATTGGGTAGGTGTTGCTTTGATTCGTGTTTGGGCCATTGCAAATCTTTGTTTTAGTGAGGTTGGAGAGGAAGATGAACCTGGAGAACTCGACTACAAGGGTCTCGAAGCAAGAGCGGCGGATTTATTCCCTGAAGACTAACGATCGTGATGGAAGGGTTCTGGTCCGTGTCCGATTCGGTTTTGATGAGCTGGGAGTTTTGTCAAAAGGTGATTGCTGCTTGCGGAACTATTTAGTAGGGGTGCACATATATATAATCAGCTGCTGTACAATTTTTTTTGGCAATGAATGCCAACAATTGATTCTTGAATGCCCATAAAGTGAAAGGGGGATGTCAGAAATTGGTCAAAAGCCACTGTCAGAAAAATGTCAGAAATATGTCAATTACCATGTTACATTTATGCCAAAAGGCTGCCAAAGAGAAGTCAAAAGTATGTCATATTGATGTCAAAAGCATGTCATATTGATGTCAAAAAGTATGTCACATTGATGTCAATTGGATGCTATATTGGTGTCAATTAGATGTTATATCAATGTCAATTATATGTTTTATTGATGCCAAATAGATGTCATGGTAATGTCAATTGACCATTACTTTTATCTCAGTTTGATGTTAAATCAATGTTAATCGCATGTTACATTAATGTCGATTGCATGTCATATTGATGTCGATTGTATGTCATATTGATGTCGATTGTATGTCATATTGATGTCAAAAGTAATACATGGTTTTGGGCTCAGAAATAGGATAGGCTATGTAAACCAATGACATTGATGGCTGCCATGGCTTTCATTGACAACCATGGCTACCATGGATGTTTATTGGGAGTCGATGAGTTCTCTTCTGACGTCCGTTGGTTCAAGGAGATTTTCCTGATGCACTATCTCTGGACACAAGAGCCCGAGGGCTTTCAACAGTCGGAAGCCCAGCAGTATCCGGGTTGGTTCCACCTGAGTCAGTGCGACCGAGAGACATTGAGAGCGTCTGTGATGGTAGAAGGCTGAGATGCGATGTTCCAAGATACATTCTTGCAGAAGGATGACAAACGTCTTGTCGTCTCATCGACCGCTGAGGATATCATTAATGCAAGAACGACTTCTTGCAATCAACGGCTGGAATGGTTCGATATAAAAAAATCTCCGTGGCTATCGCGAGCCCAGCGACACAGATTAATCTGTGGATCCTTCGCCGTATACAATTTATGTGTCTCAAAGCTGAGCCAGTGAATAAAGCACCAACGGGTCAACGCTCAGCACTAGATGTTCTGAGCATTCAATGTTGGTATGAAAACAGGATGAAGCTTTACTGGAATATTTCGAACGAGGGACGAGGTTAGTGCCAACGCCTCTTCACGGTTGTGACTTCAGAAAAACTGCGTGCATATATATAGCTTGGTTTTTTTATTAGAACTTCTATCAATTCATCGCACTCCATCTTCGTGAGCCTCTTAATTGGTTCGTGGTATTGCCCGAGTCCGCGAAGCACGCAATGCGAGTTTTGTTACGGAGATACTAAGAGGAGGAGGAATCTATTACAGCTACTTGCAAAATTCTAGAGACAAAACGGCCTCGAAACACTTAGCGATCTGTGTTTACCTTTGTGAGTGTGCCTCGTGTAAGCTAACCGTTTTAAGAGACATTTGTAGCCTAAATGGCACACCAAGCCTTCGAGGAAGCTGATATTGTGGAGCTGGAAGTCCCAGTCAGTGGTGTTGGGCAGTTTAAGGAAAGGCGGTGTTTCCAAAAATAGTTAGTCTGCACTCACAATGGTAAATACAGATCGCTAAGTGTTTCGAGGCCGTTTTGTCTCTAGAATTTTGCAAGTAGCTGTAACCGAACTTGTCTCAAGATCTCGACGCCGGGTCCGGGACGCATCATATTGCAGGTCATCAAGTACAGTTTGTCTTGATAGCGACTTCGAGGAATAAACATTCCAGTTGACGAATGATTCAGGAGGCTGGAGAAGGTTAATCCGGATTCATGATTTATTTTCAGTGTTGAAACGTCGAAGCCTCGCGCGTGGAGGAATAATATCCAAGACTGTGAAAGCATACATAATAATAGTATTCAAGTCAAAGACCATCAGTGGGAGGGCAAAGTGGAAATCTTTGATACTTGAGCAAGTCAGTGTTGAGGTTCCGTCGGTTCAATCATTGCGTTCCTTCATAGATCTAAATAGCAAATATGGTAGTCGTGTCCGTTCCAAGTGTACACTGTGTTGAAGCAGTGGAAGGTGTACAGAAGGGTTCAGAGCGGACAGATTTCGAAAAAGTACACTTACACGCGAGTTTTTATAATGACCAGAAATGTGTGTGAATGCGAGTCCACTTACAGTGTGGGCTTTATGAGGATGAGCACTAAAGCTAAAGCTAAAGTACTAACTGGTGGAAGGAGCTACAGACCGATGAACGTTTGGGAACGATGACGTCATCCGCGTGTCGGAAATTTAAATACGAAGCCGTAAGCGGCTGTAAGCGCTTATGATGACCGTAATGAAACCGGCCATTACGGGCCATTATGGCAGGGAGGAAATCGTTATAAAGTCCTCGGTCCACGTAATTACGACGCGTTATAAGGTCCTATAAACTGTCCGTTTGGTCGTTTCCAGGTCATACTAAGCGATTATAACGGTCCGGTTCATATTATAATGCCGTTATATGCTGATCTCATTGTAATGACGAAACGTTTTTTCCGACACGCTTCTCTCAACTCGACGTCTTTTTGACCCGTGCTCATGGCATATCTGCCCCAGCGTTGCATCCTCAAGCTCAAGCTCAAGTACCACTTTGCGCATATATGCTGCTGTCTCCCTCTTTCTCAAAGAGTCCGTTATTTGCTTCTCCCTCCTGATCTATCAGCTTCCCTAACATCAAAAGATTCAAAACGGACACGCATACGTGGCAGCTGATGTTCCCTCCCTTCTTTCTGGAACCAAACTCGAACAATTCAGCTCGTTGTGCACATAGAAGCTTCCGTGTCTGCTAACTCTTGAACAATGTTCTTAATCGTGGAACGCGGAGGGTTTTCTGCAGCTGAGGATCCTTATAGGGAAAAGGCACAGCGGTAATCATGTAGGGCTGATTCGAGAGACGTGTGAGATGAGACTAGTACTAGATCTGAGGGTGAATGACGCGGCTGAGATGGTGTCGAGGCCTAGGCTGCCGGCGTTGTTGAATCAAGTCAAGGAACCGGTGCGTTCTCGTCTTTTTTGTTCTTTCCCTCATTGCTCTCTTTCTGACGTGTACTGTTTTCCCTTTTCCTTTTCATACTAGAGCAATCCTCCCTCGTTCCTTCTTATCTCCTCTCTTTTTCTACTGCTCACACCTAACTTACCTCTTTACCTCTATCCCTTTGTCTCATGCTTTTACGCGCTAGATGTCTATCCATCAAATCCGTTAAAAAAGCATCTCTACCCCACCGTCCTTCCTTTCCTTTCCTCCTTGTTCTTCGCCCCCCACACTTCGACTCTCAACCGTTGCCCGCTTCACCATCGAGAAAAACCCTTTAACAATTCACCGCTATCGTTGGTTTGATACAGAAGCATTTTATCATTCAACATTCGCCTGATGCGTCATAAAAGCATATAAGAATAGTTTGGAGGTGGTTTTTCATTGTTCACTTGCGCAATCAATAGGTAGTCAGAAGTCGGGAAGGTGGGATATGTGGAATGAGTACCAGAAGCGGTAGGGGGAGGAAGAGAATGAGGAACCGAGCTCATCGCCTCTTCTTTGCCAGTGCATTTACCACTCATCCAACACTTTTTATCATACCTCATATCATTGGTAAGTATGGTCCTATTTCTCATACCCCTCTTTCCATTTATCCCACCCTTCATTGTCCAACTCCGCGCGTACTCACCTGTCTTAATGTGTAACCAGATATTTTATTGTAATCCAAATTGTTTCTTACGATCATGATGACTGGCTTGAGAACAGTCTTAAGGAAGGATAAACGGGGTTTGAGCAACTTTGATTTTTTATGACTTTGTTCAACTGTGCGGTTCAACCACGCCGCTTGCTTGTGAACGCACATATCGCAAATATTGTTTGAGTTGTTCGGGTGAAGGGGAGCAGGCATAAGTCAGTGATTTAAGGGGAGAGGTCGACGCTGATAAGAATACAGATGTACCTAGAATGATGTGCATGTAGATCAGGCCGTCTTCTTTTTCTTCTTTCCCGCTGTTTCTACTTTCATTTATTCCATATTTAGGTGTAATTTTTTTGTGTATGACTGGTTCCGTATTTACTTGACTATTGCAAAGTCTGGGATGAAGACACACAACATGCAAAATTCAGCGTCGGAGCTTCTTTCGCATCTTTGCATCTCAATTCGTCCGTCATCTTTCATGGAGATCGGTACGTTTTATTTTTGGCATATATAGGTCGAAAAAATGCGCCTAGAATGGTATGTAATAGGTATCACCGGTAAAAAAATCCTTTCTTGAACTAGATCTTACTCTTGTTCAACTCGTGAGTCGTGGCTTTATTAACCTAGATGTATTGCATTAGCTTTCCTGCCAAACATAGCATGTACGTAGATCAGAAATCAAAACTGCCTTTTAATGGATACCGGGTTCTTGAAATAAAATGATGT
Organism: Dendrothele bispora CBS 962.96; assembly: GCA_004369135.1. Taxonomy (NCBI): domain Eukaryota; kingdom Fungi; phylum Basidiomycota; class Agaricomycetes; order Agaricales; genus Dendrothele; species Dendrothele bispora. Next base: position 27,551 of record ML179973.1, on the reverse strand, counting down.
CCACTCGAACATCTGCAGTGTTGTCACTTGTGTTAGTAAAAGGTTAGGCCCTCATCACTTGTAGCCATCCTCCCCACTATTAATGAACCTGATTACTATTATGAAATGGTCAATTCATCTAAATTGATTGGGGCATGTACTAAACAGCTCGAACAAGATGACAGGATGTGTAATCAAGCCCAATGCCACCTGAACTGACAATGCTCATCAAAGAGGATGGCTGTCACTTTGTGCTGCATGGGAATCATGAATATGATAATGCATTTGTGTACATATACAGAAGCAAACCCCTTAGCAAAACAATATGAAGAAATCAACATATATCAGACCATTATTGATGGATTTAAGCAAACCTTTTTTTTGTAGGAAGCTGCATTTGATGCCCTGAACATGTCCAAATATCCTCAAAATTTTTTATAAAGGTTTACATGCATAATGCTCAAATGTTCTTGAACTGCACCAAAAACCCCAAAAACCCCTTAGCGAAATATAGTGTTAAACATAAGATCAAACAAGTTTAGATGAATTTAATGTACTGTATCATACTCTACCACATATAAAAGATCCATTCAGCACATTTTCAGGTTCAGAAACAGCTTGTTTTTTGTCTATCTCACCCAGAAATACATTTCTCTAACATTCTGATGTATTTGACACATCTCACAGAATAACACTTATGTTGTAGGATTTTTGATGGAAAGATATTGTTACATTACTCTATGCATTAAATAAATGCTGTAGAAAAAAAACCGTGGCCAAGAATCTGCACTGAGTGTCTGAAAAAGCAAATGTTTCGCTTATGGGTCATTTTTCGCTAAGGGGTTCGCTTCTGTACTTATCTTGTTACTTGTATGGATGGACAACTAAGGCAGCACTGAATAAATAAGTACACTACGAAACACTGTTAACTTATTACTGGAGAAATGATAACTCAATAGAATTAACACATGTATAAATAGAGCTTGACAAAATATTAACTTTGACCATTAAGCTCTATAGATTTATCTCATTCAATGTAACAATGAGCAGATCAGATTAAGTAGTTTATCACCACTTCTAGAACACTTAACAGCAGGACAAATAGAATCACCACTGGTACCCAGCTCAGATTATAGAGTACTTTGTGGTCACATTTATTGAGTGATTGCTGTAAAGCTTTATTGGTTCAATTCATTTCTTATTTCCATAGGCTCTTTTCAGTTTTCAGAGTCTGAATGATAGTAGTCTTGGAAGAATAGCTAGACCCTCTTTCTGAAACATTCATGACAGAGATAGGCCCTTATCCTACATCAATTATACTTATATCCCATTTTTCATTCTTTTCTCTCTGTACTGATATGCCAGATTTTTAGTACTGACTTATACCTAGGTTTTACCAATCAGTAATTGCAAATATATAGTCAAAGGATGTTTCGGAGCCTCGATTGAATGTCCAGTTCTAGTCAGTCTCTTGACTCATATGAGAGAAGTGACTTATGGTAAAAGAAAAGCAGGTGAAGTTCGGCTGTTCCTCATCCAAACCTTGCTTACTCTCTACTTACTTTTTCTATTTACAGCAGAAACCCATGGCCATAATCAGTTCCATCTCCTGACAGACCTATTTAGTGCAACTTTTGATAATCGTGAGCTTGAGCGTTCGTGTTAAGATTTCCAAAAGGAAATACATCCGGAGCCTTCTTTTTATTCACTTCTGTGCTAAATGGCAATGAACAAGTAGCCCAACGAAGTCCAAAAATGTGTTGGAAAATTTGTCCCTAGACATAATAATGCTATGTGAGACCACCGTATGAGGCCACCGAAATGATAATTGTAGTACCTTTGTGTCCAGCTCGTTTGGCTCTTCTATACAATCTTTAATCAATTGAATTCACCCATAAAGAATGTTCCGTCATATTCACGATAAGATGCTGTACTATGTTTGCTGTAAATTGCACTTCCATAAGATTAGTCAGGTTTTTCTGGAGCTCATAAATGGGAAACCGTTCAAAAAATAAGAGCATGAAAGAAGGGGACGGAAAAGCAAGATGAGGCCTTGAAAGTTGTGCCCGGAGTCGAACTCACCGTAAGAAAGAAGTAGCAAGAAAGATGTTTGAATGTTCTGCATAGAGAGAACAAGCTGAGTTTCTCCTTAGCTATCATTTTGCATGTAAATCGATATTCCAATCTTGAGTCGGGACAAAACACTATACGTACACTTCCCGGAGGTAGGTAGTCGAAAAAGCCTAAAGGCGCTTTCAAGGATGGCGTGTCAATTTCGCTGTAAAGTCACGTGATACCGAGTTGGTTCTTCTCCGACTTGCCAGCAAGAGTCAATCTTCGAGCGATTCTCTTCGACACACCAACGTCTCGTTTTTCTACTTCCTTCCCTTGGTCTCTCATGTCAGCCTCATCTCATCTTTTACAATATCCTCTCTCTATTTCTTTCCGAGCCGTTACATAGAAAAAATCAACGTCCTCAAACCTAATCCTTTCGGCATGCCGCATATCTTTGATTCAAGCCTTCTAAATTGCCCTTCAAGAACTTGAAACTTATTACTTCCTTTTTCACTCCAAGGTTCCGTGTTTCGAGACATTGTTATGCATCCGTGGCCAACAGAGTTTTAGATCAGGGCCGGGATGAAGAAATGGATGAACTAGAAGCGAAATTCAAAGCGAGAGGATTTACAGGCATAGGAAATACGTCTGACATTTACAGTCGTGTCACTACTACTGAGTACTGCGTCAACACACTTTTGACTGCAAAATCTCCTCGGAATTCTAGAGTGGGCGGATCGTATTGCAAGGAGGGCTTGAGGCTGGAGCGCCGAAGTCTCGAGAGATGGCATTGATGGATCCTTCAATAATGATGTGAGTCGCATTATTTCTTCATTTTTTTTCTCTCTACTACATTCGACGGAAATTGTACTCGAGGATACGTTTCTTATATCATTGTCTTGTCTAACTGCTTTACCTTCTATTTTTGCTATCACAACTATCTTTTCCCTTCTCGACGTTTTCAAAATTCATTGCTGGTGCTATTTCTATGGGTAGATCCTAATCAGAGGTTTCTTTTCCGACTTGTTTCCCCAGGACAACAGACACGCTGTAGCTATCAAGAATCAAGGAACTGCCCCGAGTCAGCAGACTCTGATTGAATAAAGCAGACGGAGAAGTCGAAGAAGTCCCTGGACCCGTGTTGACGAGACGTTGAACCGGGCTACATAACAAAGAGTTTGAGGGAAGCGGGAAGTGGGGAGACGAGAATAGCTCAGTAGTTATAACGAGTGATGTTGAGATGGGATCAAAAGGTATAGAGAGATGGGCACAGGTTTGACGGCGTTTTTACTTGAGTTCTGTCAGAGGATGATTGATGAGTATGTCTTCGTCGTTTGTCTTCATTTTGTTGGTCTCTTTTGATGGGTACTCCTCACTTCCCTACTTCTTCTTTCGTCATGCAGAGCAAGTCTCTGCAGGCCCAGTATCATTTTTTTAACAGGGCATACCAGTGAGTCTATTTCTTTTCTCGTCTCCTCGTTCTTTATCCCATTTCGCAAGTCCACACTGTACTCCTCTACTCATGTGGTAACGTATCATCTTCAATGTCATTCTCTAGAACCAGGGACAAGTGACTAGCGCAACCGATTCAGCATGCATGGAATCGCTTGAGGACACAGAGAATTGCTTCTGTGTGGGGAGTATTCCGTGATATTGCTGCAAGAGCAGCGTTGGGGATTGTCAAAAGATCGAAAAAACAGAAGAAGGAAGCGATTTGGAGTAAAGGTAGGTATGTAGTGTTGATGTGTAGATACAAAAATTGGATAGAATACTCAGAATAGGATGCCATGCACTCGAGTTTAGATTGCAAACCGTTCCTCTTTCTCATTTCTTCCGCTTTATGTTGGTTTCGCATGACTACCCTCATGACCGTTTCACTTTTCGTTCTTCAAGTTTGTATTCTCTTGACTACTGCATATCTGGTCTGACACAAAGTTTAGCAGTCTTACGGCCGCGTCTCTCTTTGCCACCTCGACGTGTCTTTAGTCTAGACGCATATAATGACCGGTGCGTCTTTTCATATCTTTCCAGATTCTGAGAAGTATATGTAGCCTGAGTCGTTGTATGCTGATCTCAATCCATTACTGACAGTAAATACAAAAAGACTTATTCATGTATGTGTCGTCGTGAATATGCGAATCCATCGGACCTTGGTTGACATCATATGCATCACTCTTTGTCTTCTATGCTTCTCTCTTCTCGCTCGTTGTTGCCTGTGTTACTAGCTTTCGTTACCTGGCTTTCAACTCCTTGACTAGATCCGGCAATATCTGTTCCACTCGCAGTCCCTCCACGACTATTCCCGGTGTGAGCTGCTTCGTCCTTGGATTGGTCTTCAGGTGAGTCCCTAGTGTCCAGACTCTTACCCTCTCTGTCTGTCCCATCGACTTCACCCTGGGACCGATCGGTTGTGATTTGGTTGCCGTTGTCGTTGTCTCCCTTTGGGTCTTCGTCTTCACGAGAGCTCGCAGTCGATAGCATCCCAGCAACCGGAGTCTGCGCTCCGTCGTCCCCAAAGCCTTCCTTCGGTAATGCTCCAGCTCCAGCCGACCCCCCTATGTCCGCGTCATCCTGTTTTCCGCTGTTCCCACTAGCTGCACGTTGTTCAGTATCAGTGTCCCGACTAACACCTTCATCCATTCCTGGCTGTCCAGGGCCAGCCATGCTAGAAATTGTTTCACTCCTTGACTGGTGACGCGTCTCGACCTTTACTCCATTGTCCTCATACCTTTCTGTCCCTGATGTTCCACCGTCAGCTACCACTCCCATTTCCATACCCTCACCCGTTCCTTCTGCCCCGCCACCTTCTTCCAGTGCCCGAGACCGATTATCCATAAGCTGACTATCGACACTTTTGTCTACGTTCCCACCGGTGTCTTCACTCCTTCCACCTGCCGTTCCTCCTCCAACTTGAACACCAGATAGACTATCACCCTGTTTATCTGGCATCTGCGACTGCTCCACGCATACCACCCCTCCTGTATCCACCTCCCCTTCCGTTTGTCCCCTTCTAGAGTCCTCGGCTCGGCTACTCCCCACTCGTTCGACTTCACATCGATCTGAGCTCGTTGTCCCGTTATCATCTTCTCCATTCGACCCTTTGTCCCTGAATGCGTCCGTTCCCAACTGCCCAGCCTCCACCGAATTTCCTGCGTCAACCTCCCTCTGGTCTATACGCTGAGCTTCATGTAGACTAGGAGCTTCGTCTTGGCCAGGACCGCCCAATTCATCCGCATGCGGTGTTCCGGTCTCGGCTACATGTTCGTCCAGCTGGGGTGTGTGATGAATGGTCTCAGCGGGAGGTGCGTTCTCGATCGGTGGACCGTTCATTGATTCTTCTTGATTATCAGCTACTGGATCTCCTGTGCCAAATCCTCCTTCCATCTGTCCCATCAAATTATCATCTTTCCCATTCCGAGACTGCACTGACATCGGCTGCATCCCAGTGGGTGACGTTATCGATCTTCCCGCCTCTAAATCTTGTTTAGTGCGATCGTCCGGCGAGCGTCTCAATCTCCACCATGTTCGTTTGAGAAGTGACGAAATTCGCAACGTGAAATGTTTACTCTCTTCTTGAGGTTTTGGGGGCTGCGGGTCAGGTGCTGGTTGATTTGGAGGCTATGAGTAGATTTTTAGGTCACATATGCATATAAGCTAGTATAGAAATCTTACCAATGTAGCAATCTGAGTATAAAATTCTTGCTCGACAGACCGTCGGAAATCCCTGAGAATTTTTAGGTTGCGTTCGAATTCTTCTCTCGCCCAAGGCCGCTTCTGTAGCCCATGCTCAAGCTCGTTCTCTACTTGCTTCAAACAAGGTAACCACTTCTCTTTCGGAATCCGATTTGTGTGCTCGTTCTCAGAGATTTTGAGTCGAGCAAGCCATTCCAAACTCCGCAATGATTCCTGTAAGTCCGGAACTCTACGTGGAAGTTCACCATCGTAATAATCATCATTTCCAAAGAAAGTACTCCTCAAAAGGGAAGTAAGAGGTTCTGTTTCCTCCCCAGAGATATATGCAATAGCCTCCTCCCTGAAAACTTCTTCACCTTCAATCAAACTTTTTTTTTGCGGTGGTGCTATTCCGGCCAAGTACTTTTGCTGCACTTTAGATAAGTCATACCTTGTTGTCGATTTGATGGGTTCCACATTGAGACTGAGTACTTTTTGCTCAGTCAGTGTCTTCCAGAGAGGGGAGATCCATTGAGAATGCTCTGTGAGGGCAGAGTCCAATTTTTGTGACATAATTTCAAAGCATTTGTGTGCAAGATCCTCTGCCCTGCTAGAATCTGAAATGCGGGTTGCAGCTGTTATGCCAAGAATTGAAAGCCCGGTGACCAATTTGATAGAGTCTTTGTCAAAAGTGTTCAGAGTCACTGCCAGAGTGTTAAAAGATCTGGTAAGTAGGTTTCTTATTGCATCCCCATTACATATCAGATCATCAAAGAGGTCTGGAGAGAAAAAAATCCAAGTCCAGGTGATAGAAAGGACTCCAAGTGCCCTCATTTGGTCTCCCTCACCCTTCTGAGATGCAAGATCTACTAATTTGGATATGGCAGAGGGTGTCCAAGCTACTGGAGTGACAGCAGCATAATGTAAAAGATGCAAATAATCTGGGATATCAGCCAAGAAAGGCTCCAAGTCTTTCTTGACTAAAGGGGATGGGGGAATCAAATCATCATAACTCTTCTTCAACACTGGTAAGATGTGTTGAACAAGAAAGGGGGCTGGGTAGGTCCTGAAGAATTCCCAGATAGTACATGGACTGGTCATCTCTTTGAAACCATATTTTGAGGATTCATTAGGATTTGTTGATGGATTCAACATGAATTGTGTCCACCTCAAATCCCCATAGGAACTGGCTTTTTTGAGTCCATCAATAGAAATGGCAGAGGAAACTGATTGAGCCATTTTCCAAAAGATGTCTTTGCCCAATTTGTCAGAGTGTTCATGTAGGAACACTGTGGGTAACCAAGTTGCTTCCAAGAAGTCAAAATAGAAGCACCAGAGTAGAGGTTCACATCTGAATCCATCTTCTCCCTTCTCCAGTGCTTTCACAATGTAATTAAGCACAAGTTCCCATGAACTGCCTTTCCACTGAGCAATACCTGGATGAATAATACCAGACTGTGGTTTCAGAACTAGAGGCCTTGATGGGTGAAGGTTCTGAGGGAGTGGAAAGAGTTTTTGATAGGGGTTTGGATCAGAATCAAGTTCCATCACACGGACAAGAGCACGAATGGCTTGCCCATATGAGCTTTCTGATACACTAGTGGATTGAAGAGTATGTTGATGTAAAGTCTCATCTAGCTCGAAATCTGATGGGAGCTTCTCCTTAAATTTAGATATTTGACAGGGTGGAAGATTACTAAGGGCATCCATAGCAATGGATTGGACGGAGTTGTTGGAGGAAGTGGTCATCAACCATGACAATATGTCACAGGCAATATGTGGTCCCTGACTGATGGTGGTACTCTTTTCAACAGCAAAAAGTGATGTCTCCTTGTGAAAAGGTTTCCCAATTATATGATAAACAGCCCAGACAGCATGGAAGGCATATGATGTCAAGGGTGTTTTATATGGACAATCTGTGAACCAAACTGGAAGAAGATTCATAATGGTGTATGACCCAATGGTGAAGGCTATAACAATGTCTACAATTACTCCAATGATCAAGCTGAGATCATGAAGGAATATGATGAGCCCCACAAAGAATACACCCAATGAAAGGTGCACAAATGTAGGAAGGAGACCAATGATACCAGCCACATGCCACCTTTCCAGGCCCATGAATCGGAAATGATGGACCTGTGCCCTCTCTTGGGGGGAATTGGTAGAGGGCATAATGGTGTACTGATGGATCCACTGCTTGCACACAATTGCAGCAAGAGCAATGGAGAGACTGAGAGCAAGACTGAAGAACCAGAGTGCATTGATGGCCACATCCAAAGGGCAAGGTGTGAATGTAGACGAAGGGTTGAGCTGAGATGGGGGAACAGAATCTACTGGATTTCCTTTGAATCCAGCACGTTGGACAGCAATCAGCTCTACCAAAAGATTTGCTGTCACCTCCCCCCAGTCTGGCTGAAGGTTTGTGGATGTCTGAACAACAAAAGTGGTAATAACAGCAGAGAAGAGAGCAGCCTAAACCCCATGTTATGATTAGCAGAGTATGAAAGCAATCAAATAAGATTTACACACAAAAACTAGAAGAGAATCTAATCCATCCCTCCAATCTTCAATTCTGTCTGAATCAATCCTGATGACCTCTTGATTGTACACCTTCCAAACTCTTGCACTAGGACCCATCTCTGTGTATGGTTCATCTTCTTCAAACATGTGAGTATAATCATATGTTTCGGCCGGTCCTGTATGACTATTTAGTGCAAATATTGATTTTTGAAGGATTCTAAATTACCTGTGAACGGCGCCTGGCGCTGACCTAGAAGTGGGTGTCTCCTGGGCCGCTGCTGACGCGCTGTTTGAGTAAATTCCTCAACATTGTTGGTCTGTTCCTGGTCATCGGCATTTTCGTTAATGGAAGGTGGAGTGTTACTGCGATGGCTATTTTCGTGTGCAGAAGGACTAGCGGTTACAGAAACGAAAGGGCGGACTGGCGTAGAGACGGAAGGGCCGGCAACTGGTATGTAAATAGAAGCGCCGGTGAATGGCATGGCAATGGAAGGGCCATCAACTGGCGTGGAATTGGAAGGGTTGGCTGGTGCGGAAACGGAAGGATTGCCTAGTGCAGAAACAGCAGGGCTGGCTGTTGCGGTAACGGAGGGACTGGCCGGTGCAGGAATCGAAGGGCTAGCTGGTGTAGAAGCAGAAGGGCCAACTGACACAGAGGTTGGACTAGCATGTATAGACGTGGAAAGGCCAGGCACGGAGATGGCCACAGGAGGGCTTTCAACAGATGCAAGACTAGCAGTATCCGGGTTATTTGCGTTTGAGCCAGTAAGATCAACAGACATTGGGAGTACTTTCAGGCTTAGGGTCTGTCGTAGTAGAAGGTAGAGATGCAACACGTTGCGAACACTCCTGTAGAAGGACGACATTGTAATAACTCACGTGTGATCATCTATTTGACCTCATGAGCCGCTAAGAATCATTGGCGATACATACAAGAATAGCTGGAATGATACATGTTAGTATGAAATCTATTCAAAGCATCATCTCCGTGACTATCGTGGCCACCCAAGCTGTGGATTCCTCGCCCGGGCCGTTACTTGTTCACAGCCCTGGAGTTGACTCGGAGCGCTCTAGTGAGTCGGGCGTCAATCGGTCAGCTCTCAGCATTGGACGTTCTGCAGGTTGTTGATATGAAAATTTACTGAATGAGGGACCATCATGATGTTGTTGGGACCAATGCCATTCTATGGTGGTGCTTCTGAACACTCATTATGTGGATATATACATGGCTCAATTGGAAGTTATTATAGAAATACTAGGATGTTTCACTGCCACCAAAGTTAGTTTTTCTAGAGGGTAACGAATAGGCACTACGCGTACGGTCGACCAAGGACGTCTGCAGGGAGGCAGGAAACTGGAGAAATTAAGTCTGTTTATTCTAAGTAAGTATAAAGCGTTTGAAAGAAATAATAAGTACCTGAAACTATGGAGCTGTGCATACTAAGTATTAAGATGTTCCCAATAGAATTCACCTGTGAGACGGGTTCATTCCATTTAAGAGCATTGAGGAAGATGTGTGTTGAGGCGGTAAATAGAAGGGCTCCGCAACCTCGGTGCTTGACCTTGATAAAAGATATAGCATAATTGATGGTGCCTCCCTGGGCAGTGGTCATTAGCCACTGGCAACGTGATGATGCTGTACAAAACAGGCTTTGAAAAAACACGTTTTGATTCTTCAAAGAGCCTAGAAGTATAGGTATGTATGATTGAGTCAGTGTTATATAGCATAGTAACTCGTCCGGTACTTACTTTGCTTACTGTTCTCTTTACGGTGTGTGACCGATAATACTTATTTGACAGACCTTGAAAGTTGAATTGTGTTTTGTAAGATTCAAACCGTAGGTAAATTACTTGATTGATTGTAGCTCTCGAAGTCAATGAAAGTTCTACATCATCCCTACGTATATCGTAATCTAATAGCTATCAAATACCTAGATACGCATGAGCAACACATGAGTGTTTGAGAACTGAGCTTTTTTGTAAATTGTCAATGATGGTAGTTGATCACGAGAAAGAAAGGTCCTTGGAAGGATATATCCGGATTGGCTAAAATCAAGATATCATGCATCGTGCATTATGTGTAACCTCCTCGACCGAGATCAAAGAGAGTGACAGGAAGAGTACAGAGAGGGTAAGCGAGACCCTATTTACTCTTGTTTACCTTCCTCCACTTTTTCCTCCTCACCGTCAGCGATGATGACTCGCAGCGTCCCCCTGCCGCTCGAGTGCTTTCCTGCTCCTCTCACTATTCCTACTGCTCCTACACCCACTTCCATCGGCGATATCGCCCTCCAAGTTCGAACTCGGGACATTCGTTCTCAACTTCAAACCCACTCTCGTCAAACTCTCGTACTCGGTCCCCATCCGTTTCACCACCACCTGTGCCGTGAAAGTTGAGAGAGGGTGACGGATAGTCTGGAGTTGCTATGGTACTCAGAGGAGGAACTACAGGTGTAGCGCTACCAGGAGCGTGTGTAGACCCGAGTCGACCTATAGTACGTACAGTGTAGGTTCTACAAGGCCGGACTCGGTAATGAGCACGGTCAGTGCCAAGAGTAATGAAAGGAGCTAAGTACGAGGGCATGGACCGGACAGGTCGATGAACAGCAGACCGTGATGTCATCCACGCTTCTACTGACGAACAGGTCTGTCTTTCAATGAGCTTCGCTCCGTCAACGTCTTTTTGACTCATCTGCCTAGAATTGAATTGAATTGACCACTCCAGCGTCGTGTCTTTGATTCCCACTTTGTGCATATATGCCCCTCTTTTTGTCTTCCCCAAAGATTCCCGTTACTTCCCTTCCCTTCCTGATCCATCCGCTTTGCAAATGACAAAATGGACTCGCATATACAACTGATGTTTCCTCCCTTTAATAAACCAAACTCGAATAACTCGACCCGTCCCGCTCATAGAACCCTCTGCATTAGTGTCAACTCCCAACGACGTCTTCAAGTGTAAAACGCACACGGCCTTTTACAGCTGAAGAGATCCTTATAACGAGGAAAGGTGGGCGTTTATCAGTGTTGAGGGATGGGTTACTGTTTGTTCTTTCTTCTTTCCTCCACCAATGAAGTGAAACTGCTACCGTTAGTCAAAAACAATACGGCCGTCGTTCAGCTGTCCCCTATGACGTTATAAAAAAACCGACCATATTCTTCGACTCACTGGAACAGAGGGATAAACTATAGGGTTCTAGCGAGTGATTTCAGGAACGTGGGAGGGGGGACTGATAGAATTGAGGGCGAGTCTCGCAGGATTGTTGAGGTGAAGTCGAGGTGTAGGCTTGACAGGATTATTGTTGAAAGTCGGTCAAGGAAACGGTGCGTTCTCGTCTAATTGTGTTCTTATCCGGTTGCTTTCTTTGTACCGTGTACTCTTCTTTCCCCCTCTCTCTTTCCTGTTCTTTTTGACACTAGAGCAATCCTCGTTCCTTCTATCTCTCATCTCTCTCGCTCCTCTGCGCTAAGAATTTAACCATTGAAACTCTCCGAAACAACTCCTATCCCGCACCTACTCTTAACTCTCGTCCACCTCACCATCTAAACAAGCGCTCTCGCTGTTATCGTTGATTGTATGCATTGCCTTTTATTATTACAGAGGTATTCACCTCGTTACGCAATGTTTGCGGGCATCTCATAAAGCCATATGAGAATATTTCATTGGTAGTGATTTCTTGATAGTTAGATGAGGTAACGGAAGTCGGGAAGGTGTGGTATATGGACGGGCACAAGAAGGAGTAGAGTGGGAAAAAGAGAACGAGGAACCGAGCCCACTGCCTCTTTAATCTCTTTATTTATCACTCACTCATCCAACATTTTCTGCCATACCTCGTATCACCAGCGAGTCTCATCCTCTTTCTCATACTCCTCTTTCTATTTATCCCACTCTTTATTGCCCGACCCTGCGCGTACTCACCTGGCTTAACGTGTAACCAAATATTTTACTGTAATCTAAAATCATCTCTTTTGATGATGGCTTATGAGAACAGTCCGGCAGGAAGGATAGCGGCGATGTGTGACAGATCTGGATTTTCACAACTTTGTTCGACCATACCGTTTTATCATGTTGCTTGCTTGTGAAAGTACATCTTACGGCGGAGGCGGGTAAGTATTGCTTAGGTTTGTTCAGGTGAAGGGGAACAACCTGAGGCATAAGTGAGTGATTCGCATCCTCGAAGGGGTGGTCGGAGTTGACACTGATACGGATACAGATAATCCAGGATGATACTTATAAGTTATGCATATGTGGATCCAGGCCGTTTCATTTTTTTCTCTCTCTCTCCTGTTGTCTTTACATTCATATTTCAGTGTAATCCTATCGCGTACGACGGCTATCTCTCCCTTTCAGTATTGCCAAGTCTGGGATGAAGACACCGCATGTAAAATGGATTGTCGGTGCTTCTTTTGCGTCTCTATCTGTCCACCCTCAAGTTATAGATGCATATACCCATAGTGGTCGGTAAATCTTGACGTAAATAAGTACAAAAAATCTTCTATATCATTGGTGAATAATTCCTTACTTGAACTGGATCTTATCTTGGTTCGATCCTCGTCTTGGAATAACTTATTCACAAGATCAGATGTACTCGACTATCAGCTTTCCTGGATGTAGAATGTACTTAGATCAGAAATCAAAAGTGCTTATTATCGATGCCTTTCAGTAGATCTCGAACCCTTAAAATAGTATGTTATATCTGCCGCATTCAAGTTGAAAGATTCCTCATCAATTGTACCCACTACGTTTGTACATTCTGTCAAAAAATGACAACAGATGTAGCTAAGTACTAGTAAAGATCGAAGAGACGGACCGACTCGCAATGTCCATCTTTCATTTCCAGTGCCATGAAAGGTTCAACTTTATTGTTTCTACGTGGTTTGTAATGCATAAATGACTTCTTTAATTCCATAATTACTCATATGCGTACTAAACTAGTGTCCAAAATTTTTGCAGTTCCAGTTGTCCTTTGGTGAGTATCTCCGAGTCTGTTTTCATTGGAGTGTAATTCATTGGAATTGCAGAGCAAATAAAAAGGGATTTCATTCTTTTGATGTACACAGTACATGTAACAAAACAGGAAGAGCGCAACTTTATAAAGAGACAATTATGAGTATCAATAATGTAGAATTTGTTTCCCTGGTATAACTCTGTCTATTTTTGTTGCTCTAATTCAAAACATGACTTTACTGTCTGTTCCCTAAAGACAAATTCCTTGAGACTCTATTGCAGATGCAATGTCTTGTAAGTTGTGGTAAGCATACTGTAGCACAATGAGGAACAGTTGAGGAACAGTTCAGTCCACTTTGAGTGTGACATTTTGAACTCCAGCCCACTGGAGCTGGCCGCTTTGACGTCCAAGATGGAGTGTGACACATGCTCATTTCCAATTCATTCTGTCTCAAAGAACCAAGGCTTGAGTAGTATAAGTACTAGTAGTCCATTTGTTCAAATTGAAGCTAAACATGACTCTGAAAGAGTTAGAACCCTGCATGGAAGAAAAAATTAAGTAGAAAAGCCTTTCTAATAATCAGAATGGAAATACATCAAACTTGTAAAGTTCCAAAGGACACAATTCTTTTGATTTGATCCCTAGTTTTGACATAATGCAGATTTTCACTTGTTAGCAAAGCTTAGCATTTTATCGATATGCATGAAGTGATAGTATAATATCTTTCCCAGTGTACAGTAATTTTGACCATAAAACTTTCTAGATTTGTCTCATTCAATACATGAGTAGATTGTCATGAACAGTGGTCTTAGGGGACTTTATTTTCTTTTGCACACTTATTTCCATTCTTACATGTTGCCATTTCTTCATATTCACAGTCTTGCATTTCATTCCATCAGATCCCTTAGCTCTCGGGAGAATTCCTTGCTATGACACTTCATTTGATCTTCCATTCCTGATGCCTGTCACTGCCTTGTTGTTCTGTGATTCCGTTGTTACCTTGTTTCACTTCTTTGTTCTATGATTCCATCAGCCACACTGCCTCACTTGATTCCTGAACCCGTAGCCTTATTGTATTTTACTAGTCCTGTCAACACCTGGTTCCCCATCTTGACCTCTTTGTCTGTTGGGACCAGTCTTCACTCTTTGTGACATAGATCAGATTAAGTGTTTTATCATCACTTCTACAACAGTACTAGATGAATAAAATCATCACCGGTACCCAGTTCAGATTGTAGAGTACTTGGTGGTCACATTTATTGAGTAATTGCTGTAAATTTACATTGGTTCAATTCATTTCTTACTTCCATAGGCTCCTTTCAGTCTTCAGAGTCTGAATGATAGTATAGTCTTGAAAGAATATCTAGACTTCCTCTTTCTGGAATATTCATGACAGATGTAAGCCCTTATCCTACATCAATTATACTTATATTCCATATATCATCCTTTTCTCTCTGTACTGATATTTCAGATTTTTAGTACTGACTTATACCTAGGTTTTTATCAACCAGTAATTGCAAATATTATATAGTCGAAGAATGTTACGGAATCTCAAGTTCCAGTCAGTCTTTTGACTCGTATGAGAGAAGTTACTCATGGCAAAAAAAGCAAGTGAAGTTCAGCTGTTCCTCATTGATATTCAAACCTCGCTTACTCTACAGCAAAAACCTTAATTAGTTCCGTCTCCTCAGACCTATTTAGTGCGAGCTCCGACAATATTCAGCCTGAGCATTCATGTCAAGATTTCCTCCATCATTAGAGCACTAAGCTCGGAAAAAATGATAAAAGGAAACACGTCAGGAGCCTTCTCTCTATTCACTTCTGTGCGAAATGGCAATGAAGAAGTAGCCCAATAAGTGCCAGGAATTTGTTGGAAATTTTGTTCCTAGATATCATATGAGGCCACCGAGAGATGAGATGATAATTCACCTTCGCGTCCAACTCGTTTGGTTCTGTCTATGCAATTGATATTACCCACAAGATAAGATGCAAGATGCTGTACCACTTTCGCTATAAATTGAATTTCCACAAGGATAGTCAAGTTTTTCAAAGGCTCATCAATGTAAAATCGTCAGTTCGAAGAATAAAAGTATGAAAGAAGAGGGCGAAAGAGCACGGTGAGGCTTTAGTTGTGCCCGGAATCGGATTTATCGTAAGAAAGAGGTATTAGTAGCAACAAGAAAGATGCTTTAACATTCTGTATTTGAGAGAGAACAAGTCGGGTTTCTTCTTACTGTCCAATGTTTCCAATCTCGAGTCAGGACAAAACACTATACGTACACTTTTCGGAGGTAAGTATTAAAGTAAGTCAAAAAGGGGCTTTCGAGGATGGCGTGTCAATTTCGGTGTAAAGTCATGTGATACCGAGTTGGTTCTCCGACTCAATTTGAATCTTCGAATGCGATTCTCGTTGATGCACCAACGTCTCGCTTTTCTACTACTTCCTTCCCTTGGTCTTCCATGCCAGCCTCACCTCTTCAAGTAACTTTCACACAGTCCTCTTCCTATTTCTCCGGGGCCCGTTACATAGAAAAACAAATCAACGTCCTCAAACCCGACTCTCTCGACATACCGTGGTCCGTATTTCTCTCTTTCCTTCGATTGAATTGTCCTTCAAGAACTTGAAAATCTCGTTACTCCTCCTTTTCATTCAAAGGCTCGATGTTTTTGGAGACATTGTTACGTATTCGTGGCAAACGAAGTTTTAGATCAAGACTGGGGTGAAGAAATGGGTGGACTAGAAGTGAGGGTTCACAATTTAAAGGACCAAAAATACGTCTAATTAGTAAGTAACGTTACAGTCTCATTGTCGCTAAAGCCAATACTAGGCGGCGTTGACATCTTCAAATTCAAAATGTCCTAGGAATCCTGAAGCGGGCGGATTGTATTGCCACTTGAACAATGAAGGAGCTTGAGGCTGGAGCGTTGAAGTCTCAAGAATTGGAATTGAGAATTGGAATTGATTCAAGTTGATGTTGACTAAAGATGTGAGCTGCATTATTTTATCTTTCATTCACTTTTTTCCCTCTATAGACCATTTGACAGAAACGGTACTTGAGGATACATTATTGTCTTGTCAAACGGTCTTTACTCTCTAGTTTGCTCTTGCAACTATCTTTCTCCTTCTCGATGTATCCAAATTTATTGCTGGTGCTTATTTCTATGGGTATCCGAAATCGAAGGTATCCTTTCGTTGTTTCCCCAGGCCAACAGACACGCTGCTGTTCTCAAGAATCAAGGAACCGCCCCGAGTCAGCAAACTCTGATTGAAT
Source organism: Dendrothele bispora CBS 962.96 (assembly GCA_004369135.1). Lineage (NCBI taxonomy): Eukaryota > Fungi > Basidiomycota > Agaricomycetes > Agaricales > Dendrothele > Dendrothele bispora. The sequence continues at coordinate 11,107 of ML179973.1, read as the reverse complement.
AAAGTAGAAGGAGAAGTCGAGGAAGTCCCTGGACCTGTGTTGATGAGATGTTGTGCTCGGACATATAAGGAAGAGTTTGAGGGAAGCGGGAGGTGGAGGGGACAAGGCTAGCTCAGTAGTCGTAGTCATGACAAGTGATGTCGAGATGGGATCAAATGGTATAGAGACACGAGTTCCAGTTTGGCAGCCGTTTTTTTGCTCGCTGAGTTCAGTCAAGGAAAGGAATGGGTATGTCTTTGTCATTTGGTCTTTATGTTGTCGGTCCTTTTCTGATGTGTACCCCTCTCTTTTCATCGACTTCCTAGTACTTCTCTTTTCGTTATGCAGAGCAAGTCCAAGTGTTATTTCCTTGACATGACCTACCTCCAGCGAGTCTAAACCCTTCTCATTCTCTCGTTTTTTATGCCATTCATCACATCCATTAACCACTCTTCTGCTCGCGTAACGAGGTGTCATCTTCACTGCCGTCCTTTGGAATAAGAGATAAGTGACTGGGGTAACCCATCTTGCATGGAATCACTTGAAGACACATCGAATTGCTTCTGCGTTGGGATTACTCCAAGAGATTGCTGCAGAAGTGGCATTGGAGATTGCCAAGGGATTGTAAGGACAGAAGAAGTGGTTTGGCGTAGATGCAGGTGGTGTTGATGTATAGATACGAAAATGGGATAGGAATACTCAGAATGACATGCACTCGATTAGATTGCAAAGAGTTTCTTTTTCTTGTTTTTTCCCTCTTTATATTGATTTCTCGCATGACTAATTTTATGACCGTTCTGCTTTTCGCTCCTTTGTTTTCCCTTTCAGACTACTGCAGATCTGGATTGAGGTGCACGGCACACAAATTATAGCGGTCTTACAGTAAGTACCTCTTTTGTGTCTCGATGTTTGCTGAGTCTAGACGCATATAGTGATTGGGACGTCCTGTTATATCTAGTCTGAAAAGTGTATTTCGAGTCTTACTATGCTAATCTCAACTTGTTACTAACAGTAAGTACAAAAAGACGTATTCGTGTATGTGTCGTCATAAATATGCGAATCTGTCGGACTTTGTTTTACGTAGCAGACAACTTCTCTTCGTCTCCTCTTCGATCCTCATTTGTTCTTGCCCGTGTTACTAATAGCTTTAGCCAGCAATGTCCGTTCCACTCGCAATCCCTCCACGACTACTCCCAGCGTGAGTCGCGTCGTCCTTGGATCTGTTTTCAGATGAGTCCCTAGTGTCTAGACTCTCACTCCCTCTTTCGACTTCATCCTGGGACTGATCATTCGTGATTTGGTCACCATCGTCTTTGTCTTCCTTTGGGTCTTCGTCTCTACGAGAGCCCGTAGTTGGTAGAATCCCAGTAGCTGCAGGCTGTGCTCCGTCATCCCCAGAGTCTTCCTTCTGTGACACTCGAACTCCACCCAAGCCTTCTGTGTCCGTGTCATCCTTTTTTCCGCCAGTCCCACCAGCTACACGTTGTTCAGTATCCGTGCCCTCATTACCATCCTCATCCACTCCCGGCTCCCCAACGGCAGGTATGCTGGGAATCGCTTCACTCCTTAACTTGTGACGCGTCCCAACCTTTGTTCCATCGTCCTCGTACCTTTCTGTCTTCGACGTTCCGCCCTCAGCTACCGCTCCCATGTCTGTACCCTCTCGCTTTCCTTCCGTCCCGTCACCTTCCACCTGAGACTGATTTTCCGTAAGCTGACTTTTGTCTACATTCCCTCCAGCTTCATCAGTGTCTTCACTCCTTCCACGTGCTGTTCCGCCTCCAGCTTGAACACCAGATAGACGATCATCCTGTCTATCTGACGTCTGCGACTGCTCCGCGTCCACGAACACTCCCTTAATCGACTCCACTTCCATTTGCTCCCTTCCGGAGTCCTCGGTTCGGCTACTTCCTACTTGTTCAACTTCACGTCGATCTGCGCTTCTCATCCCGTTAACATCACCCGCATTCGACACGTTGTCCATTGATGTGTCCGTTTCCAATTCCCCAGCCTCCGCTAAACTTCCTGCATCAATCTCCCTCTGGTCCGTACCATGAGCTTTATGTAGACTGGTAGTAGTAGGAGGGCTAGCCTCGTCTCGGTCAGGACGACCCGATTCATTCACAAGCGGCATTCCAGCTTCGATGACGCGTTCGTCCGGCTGTGGTGTGTCGCAAATGGCCTCAACAGGTACGTTCTTGTTCGGTGGACAGGCTATTGTCAATCCTTTCTGACCACCAACTGCTAGACCTCCCGTACCCGATCCTCCTTCCATCTGTACCATCAAATCATCATCACTCCTATTCTGAGGTTGCGCTGGCATCGGCTGCATCTCAACGGATGACGTTCCCGATCTTCCCGCCTCTAAATCATCATCTCTAGTGTGATCATCCGGCGTGTGTCTCTGTCTCCTCCATGTTCGTTTGAGGCGTGATGGGATTCGGAACGTGAAATGTTTATTCTCAGGTTCTTGTGGTCTTGGGAGCTGCGAGTCAGGCGTTTGTTGAATCGGAAGCTATGGATAGATTGTTTGAGTCGCATATACATATAAATTAGTATAGAAACAGAAAACTTACCAATAAAGTACCCTGAGTGGAAAATCCATGCTCAATAGATCTTCGGAACTCCCTCAGGATTTCTAGGCTTTTTTCAAATTGTTTTGTCCAGAATTGATAGGTATCTTTTTCTCGCTCGCGCTCAAGCTCATTCTCCACCTGCTTCAAACAAGGTGTCCACTTCTCTATCGGAATCCGATTGACGTGCTGGTTCTCGGAGTTTTTCAGTCGAGCAAGCCATTCCAAACTGAGCAATGATTTCTGTAAGTCCGGAACTTCACGTGGGACTTCACCATCGTAATACCCTTCATTTCCAAAGAATGAACTCCTCAAAAGGGAAGTAAGAGGTTCCACTTCCTCCCCCGAGATATATGCAATAGCCTCCTCCCTGAAGACTTCTTCACCTCCACTCAAACTTTTTTTTTGCAGTCGCGCTAACCCGGCCAAGTACTTTTGCTGCAATTCATATAGGTGAAACCTTGTTATTGAGCCCATGGGTTCCACACTGAGACTGAGTACTTTTTGCTCATTCAGTGTCTTCCAGAGAGGGGGAATCCATTCAGAATGCTCTGTGAGGGCAGAATCCAATTTTTGTGACATAATTTCAAAGCATTTCCATGCAAGCTCTGCTGCCCTGCTAGAATCTGAAATGCGGGTTGCAGCTGCTATGCCGCGAATTACAACCTTGGTGATTAATTCTGTAGGGTCTTTTCCAGAACTGTGCAGAGCACTGAATGATTTGTCAAGTAGGTCTCCCATTGTATACCAGTTGTGCATCAGGTCATCATCAGAAAGGTCTGGAGAAAGAAGAACCCAAGTCCAGGTGATAACAAGGATCTCAGTTGCCTTTTTCTGGTCTTCTCCCTCTTCAGCTGATACAAGATCCACAAGGTTGGATATAGTAGCAGAGGGAACATCTGGATGCTCTCTCCAAGCTACTGGATTGACAGTGATATGATGCAAAAGAGCCAAGAAATCTGGGTCCAGGTCTCCTTCAACTAGAGTTGATGGTGGTGTCAATCCATTGCACATCTCCTTGAACACTGGCAAGATGTGTTGAACAAGAAAGGGGGCTGGGTAGGTCCTGAAGAATTCCCAAATGGTACATGGAATGGTCATCTCTTTAAAACCAAATTTTTGGGATTCATTAGGATTTGTTGGTAGATCCAACATGAATTGTGTCCACCTCAAATTATTGTAGGACCTGGCTCTTTTGAGTCCATCAATAGAAATAGCAGAGGAAACTGATTGAGCCATTTTCCAAAAGATGTCTTTGCCCAATTTGTCAGAGTGTTCATGTAGGAAAACTGTGGGGTACCTTGTTGCTTCCAAGAAATCAAAATAGAAGCACCAGATTAGAGGTTCACATCTAAACCCATCTTCTCCTTTCTCCAGTGCTCGCACAATGTGATTGAGCAATAGTTCCCAGGAAGACCCTTTATACTGAGATGAGTGATAGTTAATAACATAAGAATTTGGTTTCAAAACCAGAGGCATTGAAGGGTCAGGAAGTGGGAAGAGTTTATGATAGGGGTTTGAATCAGAATTAAGCTCCATCACATGGACAAGAGCACGAACAGCTCGCCCATATGAGGTTTCTGATGCACTAGTAGACTGAAGAGCATGCTGATGTAAAGTCTCATCTAGTTTAAAATCTGATGGGAGTTTCTCCTTGAATGCGGAGATTTGACAGGGTGGAAGATTGCTAAGTGCCTCCATAGCAGTGGATTTGACAGAGCTGTTTGATGAAGATGTCATCAACCATGACAATATGCCAAGGTTAATATCTTTTCCCTGGATGGTGGTGGTGCTTCTTTCAACACCAGCAAGTGATGTCTCCTTGTCCAAAGAATCAGGTAACTGGAAAGTCTTTGCCAGCCTTTTCCCAATTACATGATAAAGAGCCCAGGTGGCAGAGAAGGCATATGATGTCAAAGGTGTTTTGTATGGACAATCTGTGAACCAAACTGGAAGAAGATTCATAATGGTGTATGACCCAATGGTGAAGGCTATAACAATGTCCACAATTACTCCAATGATCAAGCTGAGATCATGAAGGAATATGATGAGCCCCACAAAGAATACACCCAATGAAAGGTGCACAAATGTCGGGAGAAGGCCAATGATACCTGCCACATGCCACTTTTCCAGGCCCATGAATCGGAAATGATGGACCTGTGCCCTCTCTTGGGGGGAATTGGTAGAGGGCATGATGGTGTACTGATGGATCCACTGTTTACACACAATTGCAGCAAGAGCAACAGAAAGACTGAGAGCAAGACTGAAGAACCAGAGTGCATTGATGGCCACATCCAAAGGACGAGGAGTAAATGTAGAGAAAGGGGTGAGTTGGGATGAGGGAATGGAATTGACTGAAGTTCCATTGAATCCAGCACGTTGGACAAGAATAAGCTCCATCAAAAGATTTGCAGTCACCTCCCCCCAGTCTGGCTTCAGGCTTATGGATGTCTGAGCAACAAAAGTTGTAATTACTGCTGAGAAAAGGGCAGCCTAAATGTTATGTTAGTAAATTATGAAAAGAAGAGGGGTAAATTCAAGTACACACAAAAACTAGCAGAGAGTCCAAGCCATCTCTCCAATCATCAATCCTATCTGAATCAAGTTTGGCAATCTCTTCGTTATACACCTTCCAAACTCTTGCAAAGGGGCCCATCTCCATGTATGGTTCATCTTCGTCAAATATCTGAGTATAATCAAATGTTTCGGATGGTCCTATGACTATTTAGTGCAAATATTGATTTTTGAAGGATTCCAAGTTACCTGTGAACGGCGCCTGGCGCTGACCTAGAAGTGGGCGTCTCCTGGGCCGCTGCTGACGCACTCTTTGGATAACTTCCTCGACAATGTTGACTAGTTCCTGGTCATCGGCATTCTTGTTATCGGAAGGTGGAGTATTATTGTGATGATTATTTTCATGTGCGGAAGGCGTAGCTGATGCGGAAACGGGAGGGTTCGCTGGTGCGGATTTGGAAGAGTTGGCTGGTGCGGATTCGGAAGGGTTGGCTGGTGCGGATTCGGAAAGGTTGGCTGGCGTGGAATTGGAAGGATTGGCTGGTGCGGATTCGGAAAGGTCGGCTGGCGTGGAATTGGAAGGGTTGGCTTGTGTGGAATCGGAAGGACAAGCTGGTGCAAAAGCAGAAGGATCGATTGACATGGAGGCCGGACCACCGTGTATAGACATGGAAGGGCCAGGCACAGAGATGGGCACAAGAGGGCTTTCAACAGATTTAAGACCAGCAGTATCCGGATTATCTGCATTTGAGCCAGTGGAATCGAGAGACATTGAGAGTACTTTTGGACTGAGGAACTATTGTGGTAGAAGGCAGAGATGGAACGATCCCCAAAAACACGTTGCGAACACCTGTAGAAGGATGACTTCGTGGTAAGTCTTTTACCTCGTGTACGATCGATTCATCGACCACTAAGATTCATTTCCGATAATGACCGACGTCAAGAAATCTAAGGGCCTGTTCGGTAAAAAGATGACGATTACTTTTGCCAGCAATTGTATTAATTTTGAATTGAATATTCTCCACCATAACGTACTTATACCGATGCTACTACTATATATGGGTAAAATATACGGCAAAAGACATCGTCAACTGTTTACCGAACAGGCCCTAAGTATACGAACTTACTAGTAGTCATCTCCTCGACCATTATGGGCGCCACAAATTTTGAATCCGTGAATTCTACGCCATACTTGTTCACAATTTTTGACAGCCTTGGAGCTGAGCTCGTGAGTCAGGCGCTAATGGGTCAGCGCCCAGGTGGACGTTCTGCACGTTGTTGGTATGAAGCTTCAAGTATGTTGCCGCCAACGCAATTTCGTGGCGGCAACTCCAGAATACTCGATCGGAACATCAATTTTTCGACTCGGATATTTCCCAAATTTTGAATTTGTGGATTCCACGCCGTACTTCTTCACAATTTTTGACAGCCTCGGAGTTGAGCTAGTGATTCAGGCGCCGATGGGTCAGCGCCCGGATGGACGTTCTGCATGTTGTTGGTATGAAGTATGTGCCGCCAACCCCATTCCATGACGGTCCAGCGACTTCGGAATACTTGATTGGAACATGAATTTTTTTACTCGGATATTTCCAAATTTTGTGGATTCCACGCCGTACTTGTTCACAATTTTTGACAGCTTTGGAGTTGAGCTAGTGAGTTAGGCGCCAATGGGTCTGCGCCCGGGTGGACGTTCTGCACGTTGTTGGTATGAAGTATGTCCGACCGTCAATGCCATTCCATGGCGGCGACTTCGGAATACTCGATTGGAATATCCATTTTTTACTCGGATATTTCAACATTGCCAATCTTCAAGATAGTGAGTAGACATTCTGGTTGACCAAGAACGTCTGTCAACATGCGCAGGTGGAGAAGGAACTTCAAGGAAGTCTTTGTTTATTTCAAGTGTAAAGCCCGCAAAGAAATGATGTCCGAAATTATGGGCTCGGAGCTATACTATTGAGACTAGGATGTTCCTTTTAGAAGTAATGCAGTTTGCGTCCATTCCGATTTAGAGCATTGGGAAGGTCGAAGCGGTAGAAGAGGATGGATGGAAGGATTCCACAACCTCGGTGCTCCAACTTGATGAACGATATAGCATGATTGATGGTGGGTGTTGCCTTCCTGAGCTGCGGTCATTAATCATTTCAGCCAACCCGATGACGTTGTACAAAACAGGTTCTGAAAAAGCACGTTTGTATATGAATTTTGATTCCTCAAAGAGTCTAGAAGTGTATGTTATGCACTGTGGTTGACTCGGGGTTATGTAGCATAGTAACTCGTTCTATGCTGCCCGGAGTGGCCCAAAATTATTTTCGAAGATATATCGGCATTTTCGACAATTCCGCAGATATATCTCTCATTTTCGACACTTCCGCAGATATATCAGCGTGACATCTGTCACATCACATTTTGCTAATATATCTTGCTTCTTCAATTTCACGATATATATCTCTATGCTTGCGTGATGTGACAACACCCAAATTGCCAATCTTTGGGGTGTCCATAACCAGAGATATATTGATTCATTGCAGATATATACTTTTGGTGGCTCTGAAGTCAGCAGGTCTTAAAATATATCTCTGGATCTTTTCATGTAAATATTACTACTTTTTCATACTTACCAACACATGTTTCAAATGACTAAATGCAATTACATACTATAAAGCATCAAATTCTGTGAATTTCTCTTAAGCCTGAATAAAATCACTATTGATGTTATCGCTCAGATTGTACACATCTCTAATTGATCATCACATAGTTGTCTTTTCAGTCGGGAACTTGCATTTTTCCAGTTGCAAAACTTGGAACATATTCAAGTACTGTGTATATTTTTATCTTTGAAACTCATGTATTCAAAATATTCAAAATTAAATTCAACTGTATCCTGTAATTCAAAGGGTGTGCTTCTCCAAATAACTGATGGCAAACAAATCTAGTAGTGATTGTCAATAAGTACACTTAGCTCACTCACAACTTTCTGTGCCTTCATTGCTATTATATTACTGCTGCATTTTGCATTAATCTCACATTCCTTCATACAGCTACAACTTGGCCCTAAATCGCAACTTTCCATGAAGCCACTTATTACCATTGTGTTACCAATGTATTTGCAGTAGTCTTACATTCCTTCATACAGCTATAACTTAGCCATGTTCAGTCTTCATCCCCCCAAATCACAACTTTCTGTGAAGCTACTTATTACCATTGTATAAGTTACTGCTGTGTTTGCATTTATATTACAGAAATCTCACATTCCTTTATACAGCTGATACTTAGCTTTGTTAAATCTTCATCCCCTAAATCATAACTTTTCGTGAAGCCACTCATTACCATTATATTATTGATGGATTTGCATTAATCTCACATTCATTCAGTAGCCCACTTTGACTGTTCCTAACAACTTAGCTATGTTCAGTCTACTAAATTAATGTAGTGTTCACAATGTGTAACACCCAATTATTATCCAAAGAAAGTGAACTCTACATAATATACACAGAATACATGTTTTCACAGACAATAAACCACATTTTCAATGTGAAAAACAACTACCAAAAATAAAAAACTTCAAATTAAATATTTTCAGGCTAATCAAAATAGATGGAGCTGCACAGTAGTGAGTAAATGGTTCTATAAACATGTAGTGCACTCCCATTTTATTTCAAGCACCTCAATATTAAACTTTCAGCCCCTGGCCATTTAGTAAATGGTATCAATTGGAGGAGACTCAGTCATGCTGACACCAGTCAAAAGGCAAGTTATCAATTTCTGGGGCAGACTAGTCACAAATTTCAATACATAACACTGACCCTTAAACAAATGAGTTACTATAATGACAGTTAGTACTTGATTTACAACAGTTCACTATAGTCACTCAAGTAGAAAAGAATCAATGGAAATTATGGAATATTAATCAGTAGAAAATTTTCTGGAGGAAGAGCACATATATCAGCCCAAAGTATTCAAAGAGCATTAAAGTACTAATCACGGACTTGCATGAAATTTTTCAGATATATATGTTCACTTCAGATATATATTAGATCCACCAAAAGTATATATCTGCAATGAATCAATATATCTCTAGTTATGGACACCCTGAAGATTGGCAATTTGGGTGTTGTCATGTCACACAAGCACAGAGATATATATCGTGAAATTGAAGAAGTAAGATATATTAGCAAAATGCGATGTGACAGATGTCACGCTGATATATCTGCGGAAGTATCGAAAATGAGAAATATATCTTCGGAAGTACCCAAAATTCCGAGATATCTTCGGAAAATAATTTTGGGCCACTCCGGGCAGCATATCGTTCGGTACTTACTATACCGGTGAGTATATTCGTTCTCCTTACAGTGTGTGACCACTGATGTAGAAGTGTCATTTGACGCACTCGTCGAATGACCTTCTCATTTATGTTTCCCTTTTAGGCTCAAGAAATCATATCGCATGCACAATTCCATTTTCTCCATTACTTCGACTCTCCTTACTGCCTCTGGTAGTAATCCTGTGCTCTCCCAACTCATCACTCAAGTCTTCTGAAGCTTTGGTGTTCTTATTTTAATTTTTTTTTTTTATTCTATGAATTTTATTTTACTGTACTACAGATACAAAGAGATTCCGAGAGATGTCGAACTCCGGCCCACCGAAGCATCATCCGGGAGTGTTCTGGGGTGCACTCAGGTCTGGTCCACCGTTCTGTTGATGATGTGGATTGCGTCTAGTGGTGTCCTGACTAGATTGATTGAGGAAAATCGGAGTATTTTACATTTTCTTCACTCGCAATTTCATTTTATTACTAAAAATGGACACTCGTAGGTAGATCAAAGTCTTATGCTCATACATGTCTCTCAAAGTTTTGTCATACCTGTCCTCGATAATTTTCTACGGCTTTTTCTTTCTTTTCTTTGCATTATTTCCTTTTTAGTACAAAGTCACGTGATGTACCAAATTAGTCCGCTCGCGCATGACATCTGATAATCAGATTCCTTCTTGTTCTCAAACCATCACCATCCCTCGTCGTCTGACCTCTCCACTGCCCGGTGGGCCCGAATATCATCAATTACTCCTTTAGTCTGCGGTGTAGACTGAAGAACTGAGCTAAGTATATCGTTATTTTACTTTTATTTCATTTTCTACCTCTGCACTGGTACCAGTTACGGTGCATCGCGTTTTGTATTAGTTACGACGCGTTTTCTTCACTTGTATTCGCTACAGTGAGGTTTTATTATCATTTCACACTCATACACTTCGATTGTTGAGAGTAGCGCCCTGGTCGGTTAAGATTGGCAACGTCATTGCTGTAAGGGGAAAACCTGATAGACTACCTCATCGATCTTAGTGTTTTTCATTCCATCATTTTTCTCTGTTATTCTATTCTCTTCTGGCCCGACTAGCTACCTGCGTTCCTTGCTTGGAACACTCCTTTCTTCTTCAGTGGTGACCACCGCAGGGGATTTCTAGTTTTCCGAGGCTTTCCTTCAATTCCAAAACTTTCTTTTCAAGACCAAACAAGCTCGTCAAGATTTCTTCCTTACAAGACCTCCCGGAAATCGCTTACAACGCGGTCCGAAACGCTATCGATATTATATCTCCAGCCACGTCGCAGGGTACCATCAGCTCTTCGGCTACTCTCAATTCATCAGGTTCGAACTCTCTCTCAATTCCGTCAGTACCATCAATTCCAGAAGCCATGGCCGAAACTACCACCTCCGAACCTTCGACCTCCGAAACTTCGACACCAAATGCTCTTATCTTTCCTATGCCTGTACCCGGAACAACCGGGGCTCCGCACTTTGACGGTGTGGATGCCGACGAGTTTCTTGACCAAATATTGGTTCATGGGCATAGGGCAGGTATCACCGACCACGACAAACTCGTCAATTATATTACCAGCTACTCTTCAAAGAATGTCAAGAGGGTCATTCGCTACATGCCCGAGTTTGATAAAGATGAAAATGACAAGAAGTGGGATACAGCTCGAACGACACTATGTGGTCTCTACCGAAGCTCAAACGAACCTCCCGAATACACCCTCGACGACC